>JARKHS020033554.1:0-197459 GCA_030143305.2 Amblyomma americanum | reverse complement strand
CCTTAAACAAACGCTAGTTCACATTGTTCTAACTGTGAATTAAAACACTGTGGCCTCCAAAAATGCTGAAAATTTTGCTGTAAAGCTTCGGTTGGAACGGTGCATGTAATGGAAACTCCTCGGGTTAACAGACGTGATTCTAGCGCACTTGATGTTTGCAGCTAATGGGATACACGGAGCGAATCTTTTGCTCAGTGATTTACTTTCTGCGTCGCTTATCTTCAGTCCTTCCCGTAGCCTTGAAGTTCTGTGCACTATAGTCAACAAGGATGCGGAAATAGTATCACGGGTCAAACTAAGAGGAGAGTGGTGTTTTCTTTAACCGAATCAGCATGAAGCGCACCATTCGTGAATATTAGTGTTAGTAAATTTTACGACGGTTCATTCCATTCCTTCGGAGGGGCTCAGACACCTCCAGTGAGGGTGATTCGGCGGTGATGAACCGGGAGGCGGTGATGTAGGTGATGGAGAAATATATATTTACAAAAATATACAAAGGCAAATTGTAAGTTAAAGAATTGAAGTCACACAAAGAAGTTCAACAGTTGTAACTAAAAAAACACAGACACATAGAAACCACTCTGAAGAACCATACATTTCGGCCAAACGTTTTAGTTAAAATGTAGCTGCTGTAAAACTACTTGATACGCACTAGTCTCTACCCAGACGACTGTTAAATGTTCTTTCTTGCATTTTTGAAGCCTTCTGATATGAAGAAGTTGATCAAGGGCACGTGGGGTAGCGGAAAACCAAGCCGACGACCAAAGAACCGACACACGCCACAGGCGTTAACTTCCGACTGAAAGATTCGCAGACGACCAAGGCGAACGTGACACGTGGGAGAACAAACCGGGCCACGCGCCAGAAAAAGCGTTAAAGAGAACAAGAAAAACAGAAAGGTAGAATCACCACTTTTCGAAACTTAGAAAGGTCATCTTTATTTCGGACAAAGATAGATGTGCTAACACATTTATCATGCAGAGCAGTTACCTAATAGTCCGCATCTTCTAATACCTCACGCGTTAACTTATCTCTGTTTCTGCCCATGGTAAAGCATTTGTTCAGCAAGGGCACACAGCCACACTTCGTACATTGAAAAGCTTGATTGCTACCAGTGTATGTGCTCATGTTTTGTTTGTGCTCACGAAGCCTTTCATAGAGGCACCTTTCGGACTGACCGATATACCTCTTGAAGTTCTGGCGGCCATTCCCTGATACCCGCCCCAGGCCCCAATAAACCAAGGAAATTCTCACACAGCCCGTGAGGGTTGAGCAGAACCTCGAACCCAAAGCCACCGTGATAAAAACAAAAAACAGGAACCAAATATTCGAAATCTCTCTCGACACGTCGGTTTCTCCCTTTCTATTTTGCTGCCGGCTGCCCTTGCCTCTGACATGCAGTCACTGATCACTCACCAACCTCGCAGGCTTGACACTGACGGCGTACATTTCCTTGCATCGAGTCCTCCACAGTTGTCAGCGCGTTTGCAGTTGAGACGCTTGCGACAGCAGCGCGATGGATAACTAGTTAGTTAGTTCGGCGCCGATCGCTGCGGGGCGTTGGCGTAAGCCGCCGTGACACGGTCGGGTCGTGGAGCGTCGGCATGGTAGAGGCTGCGGGAAGGCCACAAAATAAAGAGGGCTGTCTTGCGCACCTGGCTGCTTTTGTAGTTCCGACTGTCCGCTCAAGCAGAAACGGTTGTCGACAGCCGCCTCTCGTTAAGAGTCGTGCGCGCTCCTTCATTGGGAGTTGCACTGGACCCGCTCTCATTGTGCAAAATGGACACCCCGTCATAGCAGCGCCGTTGAGCAGATGGTTACTTTAGAATGCGCCGCTCATTTGACTATGCCTGCGTGGGCCATGCGAGCAGGGAGCTTGGAGAAAGTTCTGAGAAGACGAGAGCGTTACAGAGACCACAAGCTTTAAAACAAAGCTAACGAGGCCGCAAACGAGGCGCGGCATTACAGTGATTACATATTAGCAAACACAACTAATATCACCCACTGATTTCTGGTTTCATTTCCCAGTTCTTATACCGCGTATTTGTTTTATTTTCGGTCACTTACTTCAGTTTTCTCAATAAACAAGAACTGAGGACGAAAAACGAACAGCAATGTCGAACCAGCCTTTGGCTGGTCTCCCCGCTCCCAGGTGTTGACAGGAAAAAATAGACCAAAAATTTGCAGCAATGTCGCATACAAAGAATGAGAAGTGATATTGCTGCAACACTGAGCATAAAGGTAGGTTTGACAAATATAAAGACAACAGCGCATAGAGCTGCACCGGTCGTATGACGGACAGCAGAATCATGGCGCGTTCAGAGCCGGGCCTATAGGAGGTATCCACTCAAGATTTCGCCATTTTGACGTCCGCGCAGCACGACAAAAGGCTACAGTCACAGTGCATGCCTAATCGGCTTATCCCCCCCTCTCCCGGACCTGCACCACTGAAGCTGAGTAATAATAATAATTGGTTTTTTGGGGGGAAAGGAAATGGCGCAGTATCTGTCTCATATATCTTTGGACACCTGAACCGCGCCGTAAGGGAAGGAATAAAGGAGGGAGTGAAAGAAGAAAGGAAGAATAGGTGCCGTAGTGGAGGGCTCCGGAATAATTTCGACCACCTGGGGATCTTTAACGTGCACTGACATCGCACAGCACACGGGCGCCTTAGCGTTTTTCCTCCATAAAAACGCAGCCGCCGCGGTCGGGTTCGAACCCGGGAACTCCGGATCAGTAGTCGAGCGCCCTAACCACTGAGCCACCGCGGCGGGGCAATAGGTGCCGTAGTGGAGGGCTCCGGAATAATTTCGACCACCTGGGGATCTTTAACGTGCACTGACATCGCACAGCACACGGGCGCCTTAGCGTTTTTCCTCCATAAAAACGCAGCCGCCGCGGTCGGGTTCGAACCCGGGAACTCCGGATCAGTAGTCGAGCGCCCTAACCACTCAGCCAGTGCTGAACGCCCAAATGTCGCGCGTGACGTCACCTGACTAGCGTCTATACGAAATCGGGTGTCACTACTGGTGCACCATTATATCACGAATGTGTCAAGTGATTAGACGGACGTAGAATTTGTCGCGTCCGAAAGGGTTCGTAGATATGGCAGCTTTGTTATAAATAGAGGGAAGTTTTCCCGTTCGTGTCTTTCGTTGGCAGCAGAATGTGGTACTCCGATCTACTTCTATCGCCATCTTCTCCATAAAAGAATGTCGCTCTCAAGCAGCAAGCAACGTGTCCACAGCCGGTTGTAAACTATCCATTTGGTAACTGTAGTTGAGCTCATTTTTCTATCCCGCTGTATTGTTCCATTTCGTGCCACCGGCTGCAAAACGGCACTCTGGTTGAGCGAGCGTGTGTGTACATTTAATGCGATAGCGTTTAAACTACCGTCATGCAGGTTCCCGTGTCTCCATAAAAAACCTTCCTGATTGGTCACGGTCCCTGATGACGTCGTCAGGGTCGCGTGCAAGCCCAAAAGACCATTCAGACGTACACCACAGCAAAATTTCAAATTCCCGACGAAATGCCCCGAGTGGTCCACAGCGGTCGCATGGCATTATGACGTCACCACAACCTGCCCACCGCACTGTGAGCAAACAGCTCACCGTTGCTAAATTCAATGTAGTTTCGACCTGCCCACTTGGGCGCTGACCTCGAGCCTTTCGGGAGCTTGGGAAGAGCAACCAGCGTCTTTAAATGCCCACCAGTAGCTGTGTTTGGAACGGCCACCTGCCTTGGCAGTGGGGCATCGCTTAAACGCTGCACCACTGCGCCACTAGAGGCATGAAGACTCCCCGCGGTCTATGTATGCGACTGAGAGGGCTGTGACGCCATTAAAACTGCGTGGCCACCAGTAGATCGATCATAGGGCACCACCGCAGTTGAAAATACGAGGACCCCCAGATTTTACATTTCGGCAAACCTCCAAAAATTTCGAAGGATGCCTAAAATTTTGGAAGAATTTCAACCACAAGAAATGAAGTGGATTAGTGTAGAGGATTATTATAATTATGTATTATAATTCAATACAAGGCAGTTAAGGTTTCCCTCACCGCAAGTTCGTATACTCGAATACTCGGGCTCTACCAATGGGTGCCCCACCATCCGAGACGATATACCAAACAAGATCCGGCAACACTTGACTTCAGGGGAGGTGAACTAAAGGTTTGTACAGGATTTTACATATTTACAACAGAATAAACTGCGAGCATAATTGCATGGAACTGGCTAAAGGAAAATCTTCCCTCCTTTGCATCGTAGAAGATGCAAGCGATCTAAATCTAGCTCATAAAAAAATTTTCAGGCTCCGGGGCATGGTTTGAAAGACCTAGGAGCCTGGCCTACGCCTTGCATCACCCAGTCACTACAAAACAACACATGGTTTGTTTAAAACTGCATGGCATGCCTTCAAGTTTTGGCAAGGTTAAAAAGCCCCTCCCTAAAATACACAGCACAAAAAGAACATCAAAATTGCTTTAAGAAGATGGCATTCCGGGAATAGATCCTCAAAATGATTGGCCCACTAGGTTTACGTGCCACGCCCCATACTTCCAAGTATTACTCAAACTCTCTCCCTTACAAAGTAAAAAGAGAAACATATGAAAAGACATCAAGACACTCTCACATGTCGCCGGCTTCCTGAAAGCTCGTGACACTGGCGGCTCCCGGCATTACTGCAATTATCGATCTCAACCGAGCCACTGCCACCGCGGGCAACGAGCTACTCCTCTTCATGGCGACTTTTGACAGGCGTCCCCCCAAACCTTAAAAGTTGCTGTTTTTGAACGTGCGCCGGCATCCGTTTTGTCCAGCTGCGTTTCGTTAAGCCGGCCCGTTCCCCGAGAGCTGTTGGCATACAATGTCCTTGCGCGTCAGAGTCGCCGCGGCGCCTGCTAGTCGCGTCCGCGCCTACCTTACCTTACGCTTAATTGCTCCCAGTCAAGTGCGAGCGTCCGGACCCGTCTTGTCTAGCGGCGAGGACCTTTCAGACCTAGACGGTCTTTGCTAGGTCTAGGGAGGCGGCCGAAGTATGGCGGCTTCGACAGGGTCACTGCTCGTGCCCTGCGGCGACGATGCGGCGCAGCCGCATAGTCGCCGCAAAAGCGGGAAAATATGCCCACTCCTTCCCTCTATTTCTGTCGCTGCCTTGGCTGGTCAACGTCCGCCTCCCAAGCAACACGAGTCATCGGCCCAATATTGCAACAGGATGGTCCCATCCTGGTCCATTGTAGGGCCAGCTTTGCCAATACAGTTCCAATGTTGGGCCAATTGCTTGTGCTGCTTGGGTTTCCTCGTCCTGCACGCTTCTTGCCGACACACAGACGGAGATTAATATGGAAATCGCCGCTGCACTGCGCGGGCCCAGAAACAAACGGAAGGATGGTGCGAACAAAGCCGCGGGCACGCACCGATCCCATACAAAAGCAATCGAACATTCTTGAAGGTTACGACTCATGCATACCATATAAGGCCAATAGAAACGGTTCCAACCGGGGTTTTGGCGGGGAAATCGCAAGAACATTAGAGAATCGTTAGAGACATCACAACAGGCAGCCTAAATTCTATCGCATTTCCTTCTTTAACAATATGGTTAAGATGGCTCCCAAGTTTTTTGTACTTATATTCAAGGAGGAAAGGTAGTGTACAGTATCGGGAGGGTTTTTCTATGAGGCCAGATGGAGTGCTCCAGTTGTGGATCGTTATATATCTTCGGCCGCCAGTGCTCGGGTATGGCTGAGAGCCCATTTTTGTCTCTGCGCGCGAAAAAGGCGTCGAAAAAGCGAGAAAAGCGGTGATTTTTCTACTGCTTCATTTTTGATGACGCAATACTGCAGATATCATACGCTCCAGGAAGGATGAGCAAAAATTAGGAAAAAAAATATCCATAATGCCAAGTAATAATACAATTCAATAAACTGCCATTGCTGGAGGAATATAAAATTGTGAATTCAAAGTTATCGGAAAGATCAAACAGAAATTCAGTATTTACACAATGTTTTCAAGAGCATTTCCAAAATATTCATTTTCAAGCACTTGTAGATCAGTGAATGCTTCCGAAAAATCTAGCCAGTTTAATACCACATCAGAAAAAACTATTGTTTCCAGATTCTATTCACGAACAAGTTGAGTCTCTTCCATTGGTTATTTCCAAGAAACCGAGCTACTGGACCTATAGTCTTAGACTGAAGAAATAAAACTTAACATGCAAGAAATACGCGATTTGGTTGATGAGAAGGAAAAACTATGGTATGCATAGGCTATTTGTAATTTCCTGCAAGACTACTTAATTCAAGTGGTCGAAGCGGTACAACATCTGCGTGCTCTTTTCATCATACCAAAATATCACTCAAGCCTTATTCTTACTGAAAGCCGCTACGGTGGCTCAGCGGTTGTAGTGCTCAGCTGCTGACTCGAAAGACGCGGGTTGAATCACGGCCACGGTGGTCGCATTTCTTTGGTTGTGAAGTGCTAGGGGTCCTTGTACTGTGCTTTGTCAGCGTACATTAAAGAACCGCAGGAGGTGGAAGTTATCCGGAGCCCTCAACTACAGCGTTTCTCATAGCCTGAGACGCTTTGGAATGTTAAACCGGTATAAACCATAAACTAATCTACATATTGTAGTGTCGCTTTACACTTTGGAAGGTTTTTGACCTAGCCAAGAAATTCGTTCAGGTGTTAGACAAGCACTGCAGGTACAGGTTTTTTTCAAAACTTCTCATGCAGGCATCCAAGGCAGCAGCACAGCGAGGTAGGGAAGCGGGTGACTGAGGGACATTAATGCGTTGCATTTAATTATCCGCGGCTGGAAACTACGTGTCAACATTTTTCTTCGAAGGCGGTGCGCTAAAGGCTGAACAGATAGCGTACGTTAACAAAACGCATAGCACAAAATAACGCAAGAACTCATTAACTACTGCCTCTCTTAAGGCGGCTACACAGTGCACCGGTTGCAGGACACTAGAACGTATAGGGACGGGCCCGAGAGCAGCAGAAAAATCAAACCGCTTCTGTTTTCTACAATGCTGTTTCGAGAGTGAGTAGCTACGGCTGTTTCTCAGAGCGTAAATTTTCGCTATCTGCACTACAGACAGAGATTAAGCGTAATTTCGCATATGATGTTCAAATATAATAAAATCATTGCCATCGTTATTTTAACTCCTAGCTTAGGTTGGAGAGCTAGCCGCTAAGGAATGAATTGGTCTTAGTATATACTATCAATTTGCTCAGATAAATAACGAAAAGTATAAAACAGGAATCATGTACACGAAAACATGAGGGCTACTTATGCTAATGACACTTATCAGCCCGTCCTGTCCTCCAGGCTGTTTGTTAACAAGGCCTCTGTTCCTTTAACCTCACTCAAGCGGACCGCTTTCTTCACGCGACCGTAAACGGAGGCGTCTGAATGGCTGCAAGTCACTCGAATACTATCAGACATGACCAGCCAATCTCAGCCCTCCTAATTACCTGTACAGAATAGGACTCCCACGTTTTATGACACCGCGGCGCGGACTTGTTTGCACTGCAGCCCGAAGAGGACCGCGAAAATAGATCGCCGCGTGTGTATATCCGTTTCTGGCTGCACGGGTTAGGTTGCCTTGAAAAGCCTTGGCTTACTTAGTTTGCACTTCAGTGTTTCGAAAGAGATTAGCAGAAAGGAAAGACTTTTCACAAAAGACGCGATGACTCCACTTATAAGATTCTTCTTTTGAATGCGCTAGCGGCCGCCGCGGTGGCTCCGTGGTTATCATACTCGGCTGCTGACCCGAAAGAAGCGGGTTCGATCCCGGCCGTGGCGGTCGCATTTCAATGGAAGCGAAATGCTAGAGGGTCATGTGCTGTGCGTTGTCAGCGTGCGTAAAGAACCCCGGGTGTTCGAAATTTGTGGAGCCCTTCACTACGGCGTCTCTCATAGCCTGAGTCGCTTTGGGACGTTAAACCTTGTGAGAACGAAACCGAATGCGCTAGCCTCTCAAAAAACATCACTGTCAACTAGTCAAAACTGATTTTCTATTGAGATTTTAATGATTCGCGCTTTCTATATCGCTAGGCATCGCTGCAACAAAGCTGGCATGACGCTTAACTTGGCTTTGCGCCGATCAAGTTTTGCGCATGAGCGAGTTGCGTTAGAACTGTGTTCTGATACCTTCGGCCCTTTGGATGGCGAGGAGTGTGTTCATGACGCAACCCTCACGAATCAGTACTCCGCCATTTATTGGTAACAGGACTAGCATTCATATCAAGACTTTGGTTTTATCAACAGTGAGAGTGATGTGGTGCCGTAAAACAAGAAGTAAAACGTTGCCTTTGCCGCAATCATTTCGGCGGTTTGGCAGGGGTTTTTGAAGAACAATTCAGTGACCACTTTCTAAAAATATTCATTGCGAAAAAAGTTTTATTGTGCTCATAATGCAACTCATTTTTCTCATTCCATATTAAAACGGGGGCAAGAGTCAAAGGAATGTCACGTTTATTTTACTAAAATTTGGTTCTATGCCTCTTTTGGCTCAGCTGACATTCCTTCGACACCAGAAAGGTGTATTCAGGGCCGAAAAACTTGGAGTTTAAAATAAAATGTTGTTTCCTGTCCCTCTATTCAAACTTGTTCTCCTTATGATTGCGTCGAGACTAACATAATTTCTGTAAATACAGACTGAAATAGATGGCGGAATTTATTTATCCTCATAGGTACGAGTTAATTTTTGTAAACATTGGTTTAGAAAACTTTCCTTTGACGAAGGAACCAGATTTTTCTTTTATTTCTTTTTTTTCTCGCTTTTATAAATTACGTTAGGGGCGAGGATTCAGTGCGAAGCAGCACATTAGAGGTGCCGCTAAATGTTCTGAGCCGCCTGTTCATCATCGCTATCAACCCACACCCACTCGGGGACCTGACAGAATCTCGCTTCGTCTTTGGGAAGTACGTAGCAAATGACGGAGGCACTTTTATGGCGGTAGGACACATTAGAAGCTAGCGCTTTTAATTGCACACCATTCAGAATCTATATTTGAGCAGCCAAAATAGAAAACGCGTAGAAGGTGGTTAATATGGAAAGTCGGAAATGAGGGACTTTGGGAATTTAAAACCAATGTCCCCACGTGGAAGATAAAGAAGAACACCGACTAGACAAGTCTTATATTACCGTATTTTTCCGGAAACTAGAATGGGCTCGATATGTATACTAATGAGGGCCTGCTGCACCGCTGCTAGAAGATGGCGAGAATGCGCCCCGACAGAGCCTCGACTTCCTCATTTCCAAGAATGTGGGAGCGGATGGGTGAAGGTGGGGGTGCGGAAGGCACGTTCTGCTGCTGGATGAGGGGGAGGATGGAGTGCCTTGCTAGAGCTGTGGCTACCGCCAAACTTGACACAGCCCGAGCAGGCCCCGATAAATGAGGGAGATCAGGTGGCGAACGATTTGAGGCACGCGCCTTGTGCTTCCGCCTTGTTACCGCTGTGTTCTAATCCGTGATCATTCAGGAAGTCATCTTGAGGGCACCATAAGAACTAGATATATAGCTGAGGTACTGCTGCTGATTTAATGTTGTGCTCAATAGGAATGCAAATGATTTCGGATGAATTGAAAGACGCAATTAATGCCACACTCTCCATGGACACTTGAACTGCGCCGTAGAGAAACGGATAGAGCACCAAGAAAATAAAGCATGTAGAGGTAGAAAGAGAAGCGTATGGGGCTGGCTTCCGAATAATTTCGCCTACCTGAGGTTCTTCAACACGCTTGTACATCGCACCGCACACGGGTGTTTTACATTCGAGGAATTTTTGTCGTTACATGGTCCTTCCTGCCGCTTAAGGGGGTCGTCACACTATGTTTACACGTTGCAATTAAATATTTTCACCTTGTGATAATTTCATAATGCACTTTTTCCTGGATTCAGTACGTACTTCGAGTAACATTTACACACTGCTCCTACTACACAGGAGCACGTCACCACACGTCCAGCTTTCTTGGTAGGTTTAGCACATAGTAGCTGTTCGGTTTCGATGTGTACCGTTTTGAAAAGCTCTTCCGCTCAAAAAACTTTTTTTTTCACCTCCTCTAGCCTTCTAAAGTTTGTACCGCGGCTGTCAACGCGAAAGCTTGCAAAACATGCCATTAACATCTGTCGCTTTAAGGTGACTTTTTTCAGCAGTATGTGCAGGTTTAACTCACAGAAAGAAAATAGAAATCGAAAAGAGATGACATCGTCCTTCACATCAAGTTGTCGAGGCTACTCCTGACACTAGGACACTAGAGACCTCAAAGAGCTTCTGTAAAAGAGCATTCTGCTAATGATCTCATTCCTCTTTCTCTCATGTCTCTCATTGAGTTTATTCATATTCCATAGTCTAGTGCAGCTTTGGCAACCGCATTCAATTGCACTTGATATACGGTCTTTTTTTTTCGAGCTATTGAGATTCTTTGAATGCGTGCTATCCTGGGTATGTTTTCATCTCTTTTTTTTTCAGTTATCTTTCACCAACTGGCCCACCTTCTTCACTTCTCAACACAATTCCTATCTTTCCGTAGTTTACAATTTCTTTTTGTCATTTCACGCAAAGCGCACTTTTAGAACTGCCTAAATTTCGCACATCTCGTTATCTAAAGTCTCATTCTTATCTGGAAATATTTTGAAAACAAACACCGTGCACAACGACGCGTACAACTAACGTTATCAACAAAGCAAACGACGTCACTTTCTCCCTTCATTGATTTCCTCTTTAAACATTGCATGACCAAGTTATAGCCGACCAAGATTTCCGTGGTTCCTATTTGATGCGTACAACGACGGTGGCGGTTGAGAACGGATTCTCGTTCATTTGTTAGAAACTAACACCTGCGACCACAGCTGAGGTGCTGTTATTTCAATTTGTTCATGGAACGGCATTTTGTACGCTTTAAAAACTTCTTTGGACGTGTTGCTGCTTTGGTTGGGTGTTAACGTTTCTTTCAAGGGAATAAAAATTGTTTCAGCCAATTCTGGTAGAAAACAAAGCTGCATAGTTTCTTTCGGCACTTGCACCAGAAAAATCTGAAAATGAAAAGCGCCTAAAGAGGACTGAGACTTATTGCTTTGACGTGTCTGAGCTCTGTGTTAAGCCACTTTCGGAGTTTCCAATCTACACGCCAAGTTAACCTCCGGAAAACCAAAGCGATGAACATATCTGCACACTATTAGGTGACAGTGATTAGGATTTATAAAGGCAATTTACAGTGTGGGTCACCGATCGCCAAAAGAAGATAAGAACCCGTTCGAAATCTTTTTAGCCCGTCGTAAGCTAAAAGCCGATATAAGTCTGGGGTTCTACTTGCATTGCTGATCGCTCTTAGCTCGATGTCTTCGTGGCGGCAGCAAAACAGTGTCGGACCGGCAGTTTATTGTGGTTACAAGGAACCAACGTTTTATCAAATGTGTGTTCGTTAGGTTTATAGCATGGAATTGTTGAAATGCCTTCAGTCTTTTCTTCTTTCATTTCGCATATGCAGACGACCGCTTTGATAACAAGGCACTGTTATTATTTCTCATTAAACTCGGACGTTTATAAATTGTGAAGTTTCAACAAATTTAAACGTGTTACTCGCTGTTTTATTGCATGACTTGGTAACTGCAAGGCCTCGGTTGGGTTACTATGTTTTTTTTTAGGCCCGAACTGCATCCTCTTCAAGCTCCCTGTAGGTGGCTTTAGAGCAGTGAACAGGGCTTTGAAAAACAGAAACATCATGGCCACGTTCAGACAGGCTGTACACGTGTACATTCATTTTTTATTCTTATTTTTGCTCTGAACATGCAACCATTGGGGTCATCCCAAGTTTCTTTGTAAGGCTACCGCAAATTAGATCAAAAGTATATAGTTTCACTTAAAAACCTAAATGCAAACGTTTTCGCATGCACAGCAAATAAGTGGAGTTTAGCTTTCAACTAAAACAACATAACTTGCAGAAAACCAAAGTAATTTTCAACAGTCTAGCGAGGGAACAATTGGAAACGAGGTACTGGAAAAGGTAAAGGGGGGCAGGTAGTAACAGCTGATCCGGATCATGAGAGGGAAATAACTAAAAAGATAAGAATGGAGCTTAGCGCATATAGTCGCTTCTCTCAGAGCTTGCATAGCAGGTTACCAATATCCCTCAAGAGAAAAGTGTACAACAGCTGTATCTTACCGGTACTCACCTACGGCGCATAAACGTGGAGGCTAACGAAAAGGGTTCAGCTTAAGTTAAGGACAACACAGTGAGCCATGGAAAGGAAAATTATAGGTGTAACGTTAAGACACCAGAAGTGGGCAGAGTCGATGACAGAACAAAGGCGTGTTAATGACATCATAGTCGAAATCAAGAGGAAGAAACGGGCTTGGGCAGGGGATGTAATGCGAAGGCAAGATAACCGCTGGTCCTTAAGGGTAACGGAGTGGATTCCTGGAGAAGGCAAGCGTTGCAGGGGGGGCAGAAGGTTAGGTGGGCGGATGAGATTAGGATGTTTGCAAGCATAGGTTGGGCGCAGCTGACAAAGGACAGGGTTAATTGGAGAGACATGGGAGTGAAATTTTCCCTGCTGTGGGTGTAGTCAGGCTGATGATGATGAAGAAAATGAAACAGTGGTTCCGAGGAACTAAGCGATACAAAACAGTTATGAACATCATCTACCTATAACATCACACGTAACTTTGGTGTACTGCTCATGCTGAAGCAAGGACCGCAGCATGAATTTACGAGCGATAGTAAACCCATTCTTTGCATCGCCACCAAAATGTATTTCCATAAAGAAGCCCATAAGCCGCCTCTATGCACAACAGGGCTCGGTAGCGGGTCACGAATAGTGGGTCAGTAAATTATCAAGTCTTTTGAGACATCGTGTTACTTTTCAACTTTTTGACCGGTGCATGACATCGTTTTATTTTCAGCCTATATTAAATTCGCGAAGAAACATGGTCAAACCAAACCGTTATTTTATGGCATGCCGAATCACCAGAATGCAAAGCACTTACCTGCCCAACGTAAGCCCTAGTCATCTCTTCGGAAACGAAGAAAGCGAGTGTCATAGGTTTTCTCCTTGTATGTGCAGATAGGTAGAACGAACTCGTATTTCGCTTTCTGCAAGCGTTAAGGTGAAGCCTGCAGCTGTTCTTGCCCTCATAGACTTTTTTTATCCACCGTTTTCTTACAGGCGCCGCCTGTAACGTTACAACCCACAGCAAGCAAGTACTGATCTTTGCCGGATGTGCCATAAATGGCGAATGTGGTCACCTTACCCCTTTATATTGCAAACTTTCTCGCCAAAAAATTATCAGAAATAACAATTTTTATTGCTTCATTCAACTTCGAGAAACTGAACATTATTTAAGCATAAAACAGTTAGCAAACTTTTTCAAAATGCAACAAAACGTTCAGCTTCACAACAAAATTTTTCGGAAGTTCGTGATCATGTCTAAACTGTTCGCCCGAAACGTTCACCTTCACATTTTGCTATCATCAAGGAAAGTGGTTGGAAGTATACTAACGTCTGTGAAACAGCTTATCTGGAAACAAAGGCTTGGGCAAGTATGGTGCTCTCAAAGCAGTGTACGGCGCGGGGCGGCACACCATACTCTTCGTAGCACGAGCGGGTTTCTTTTCGGGTGCTTTTCATTAAGTCGTCCTCTGACCGGTTGAAGCAAATGAAGCAGCGACTTGCAGCTACCACAGAAAGTGACACCGAAATACCTGGCGCTACATCGTCGGACTCATTTCCTTTCCTATTCATGTTGCGAGGCTGAAGATTTTCAGCCACACGAATCTGCGCGGCGTTCATTCTGAAGCCCAGGTACGTCTCCTTCCTTCTCTAAATGGAGAACGTGGAAGTGAAGCCAGGGGATTGTCGACGTCTACCCCCTCCACTGCAGGCACGCCGAAACGCCGTCGCATCAAGAACTCGTCGACTCCCAAGTGACGCGCAGCAGCTCAGTGGCATCCTTCTTACGCTCAGAATTAAGACTGATTTCGGCTTCTGAATTTGAAAAAAACCGATGCACTTCTGTTTCCCGTCCGTTTTTCTGGGCAGGCTCGTCCGGGCCGGAGCTGTCCCTCCCGCAGGGCACCTTACCTAGTCGCCTTTATTTAGAGTTCAAATTATTCGCTGCCCGATTCGTCGGTTCGTCAAAATTCCTCTTTTCTAATGTAGCCTCATATGTTTATCATGTATATTCGAAGCATTGGGACCACAAACAAAGTACGTGTTTGCTACTGGTTGGGAACCTGTGCGAGCGACGATGTGCCTACTTCGTTTTTTGGAAGGAGCGGTTAAAGTGCGGGCAGAAATCAGGCTTGTCTTCGGCACCAAAAGGGATAATACTAATGAACAAGGAAAACCTGTTAGGGGATATTTAGGTGAAAAAAGTAAACAGCATAGTTTAAAACACATCTCTCGCTTTTCAGAATGAGTGGCTTCGTGATGAAAACGTATTTTGAGAGTGTTAGCTCTTACTCATCACGTTTCGAGATAGCGTGAGGTCTACTAACACCCTTGATCACAGCGCCTTCTGTGGCAACAACTACTGATAACGCGTCAAGATTTCGGGAGGTCTCGTACCACCCTGAGATGTAGACTTGTAAGCGCCATCTACATTAGAATTGTAGAAACAATCACCTGCCGCGTGCCAATGATGATGTCACTGTCCAATATGGTGTATAGAGGTTGAAATATGGGAGTATGACGTCAGGGGACGAAATAGTGGCATAGTTTCGGTTTCTCGAATACGTGATGGTGGCCATTAAATTGGTGGGCGCCGACAATTTGTGTGCAGAGAGGTAAGTAAATTCGGACACACTAAAAGAATCGGCGAGGGTATTAACGCATTCACAATCACCTCTCAAGTTAGGTTTTAGCAGCCAGACATCGTCTTCTTTCTGTAGGATGACAGTGCGAGAGTCAAAAACACATAGAACAAACTTGATTAAGCAAAAAGTCGACCAAGCTAATGCGCCTGTGATTTGGGGGAATACCTGCTCTTTTCAAACTGCTTTTCAATATTTGGACTCATTGAAGGACTAGTCAACTAGTGTGACTTGAAATAAACAATTGGAATAATAATAATAATAATAATAGTAATAATATTAATTGGTTTTTAGGGAAAGGAAATAGCGCACTATCTTCCTCATATATTGTTGGACACCTGAAACGCACCGTAAGGGAAGGGATAAAGGAGGGAGTGAAAGAAGAAAGGCAGAAAGAGAGGCCGTAGTGGAGGGCTCCGGAATAATTTCGACCACCTGGGAATCTTTAACGTGCACAGACATTGCACAGCACACGGGAGCCTTAGCGTTTTGCCTCCATAATAACGCAGCCGCCGCGGTCGGGTTCAAACCCGGGTACTCCGGATCAGTAGCCGAGAATTCTAACCACTGAGCCACCGCGGCGGGTGACTTCAACTGAACATGAACGTTCTTAGTAAGCGAGATAGACCTTTTTTGCCTTTGTGATCATAAACCCGAAGCTGCTATATGGTAGTTATGTGTCATATTATATGGTCGTGCCTTTGTATGAATAAAAGATTGATAAAACAAGCGCACATTTAGAATTCGCTCAAGTTGGCGTTTATTATCAGCGTTTAATGTTGGTCCAGCATTTATGCCTACATGTCGCTCAAATTAACATCTAAAAGGTTTACAGATTATCTCGCTTTTGAAGGCAGCCCAAGCCGCAGCACAAAAAGTTAAACAAAAAGCAAGCCTGTGTACAATCGCTTAGGCGTAGCCTCCAGACCTTTCTTTAAGTTATTTGATTTCGGCGTACAAACGCTTATGTTCAGTCCATATGTACGTTCACATATTTCACTGGTTGAACTCACGCACCAAGCTTCAAAACAACTTTTCTGTCACCTAAACAAAGTTAGTCCCATGGTAGTCCAACCGCAGCCATGCGGCTAGAAAAGGAAATTTACAGCTTTTACTGATATTTAGCAGCTGAATAAATGTTCTTCTATGTCCGGGGATCGAACCCGAGACCACCGTCTATCCGAGGCAATGTGCCAACTAATGGAACCAGGATGTCTAACAGATGGTAGGCTGAGACCGCATTCGATCCATGTTTGAACGATGGTATTCCAGTGTTGTAGCCGCTTGGTGGCGCTTGAATGGATGCTGATGTTTGCTCGTCTATTACAAATCTACACCGTCTTGGGGGTTTCCATTAAAGATTGGACTAATAACAGCATTCTGACCTCGATTTCTTAAGCTCGGTATTGCCTTACCACCTGCTAGCCGTTCTGCTTAGCCTAGGTGGTAGATGATGATTTTTCGTGGCGCAAGGTCATCTTTGGCCAAAAAGCGTCATGATGATGCGTCTTGTCAACTCATGGTGAAGCGAGACATCCAACTTCCAAGCATTTTGTACTAAATAAGCTGAACACCAGGTCTAGGGAGAGCTTTTAACGATTGTATCACCGGGGGGTGCCCGGCAGCACTGGAAAAAGAGCAAGGCAGATGATGAAACCACAAGGACACCGCTGGGGTAGCTTAGTTGGAAAAGGGACTGTCACGGATAAGCGGTTGTCCCGGGTTTGCTCCCCGGACCAGGATGAGTATCTCTTCGTCTGTGAAGTTTCTGTGAAAACTATTTAGCTTTCCTTTCTAGCTGCACGGCTGCGCTTGGGCGGATGCTAAAGAGTACTAACTCCCTTATTACGTGAAGAAAGTTCTAGTGCTTCTTTTCTATTTAATGAGGCGGCAGTTAATGGTTGCGAGGAAGAATACCTAGAAGGATGAAATGTACAGGGCACAGTGTCGGACCTAGAACGCGTTAGAGTCTTAGTAACTAAATTAGAGCTAGACGTACTATCGGGACAAAGATCTTCAGGAAGTGCAAGTTTTTGGAATATTGGGAAGGCGCTTTTCGGTGTTTATTTTAAATACAAGAAATGAAAACACATCCGCACCCGCTGTCTGCCTTCTTGCATGTCCAAGAACGAATTACTCGTGTGCTCTTTGATCGTTCCTTCATTCATATCGCTCACACAGTTCAGAATTTCAAAATAGCGTTTCCTTGAAACGGAATTGCCATTTAGATTTTGTCATTGCGTCGTACTACAGCCTTCCTCTGCTGTGATGCTTCTGACACAGGCGGAAATCCGGTCGAGCGCAACTTGGCTGCTTTGCCATGACTGAATTTATCTCACTCTAAACGAAGCTAGTAGTGCCCGCAAAACAACATCACTAGACTTGCTCTTTCCCATGAATACACGCCACTTGCTTCATAACACACCCGTGCAGGGAAAACCGTTGGGGGTTGTGCAAGAGAGACATGTCCCTGGGCGACAGCTTCTGCGATCCCGAACCGCAGCCATTGGTCAGGAAGACAGCCGCGCAGACTTCCGACATCCCTCTGTCTGGCCGCACAAAGATCGTTCGCTTACTGCGCCGCCTGCAAACTCCACTCCGAAACATTCGCCGCAATGCACTGGACCCGGAGCAGCGGGAAGGACGCAGGCCGATCGAACGTTTATTCTTGCGTTTTTGTCTTCTACGCTTTCCTGCGGTACAAAACGATAACACACTTTTTGGCTGCCGTGTGAACGCAGTGGGAGGCCATAGAAAAAGAGAATACGGGTCACTCGAAAAAGACTGCAAACAAATTGCTCGGCTGGTGTGTGTCTAATAGTGGAATTTTAAGCTGAATTCGCTTGCTGTGATGCCTTCGTTTTATCGGCTATTGGTTATTCGCTATTGGTTTCATGTCACTATGCACAAATAGAGGGTTTTTAACAATAAAAATACGCATAATCAAAGACACGTGATATCAAAGATCGAGCGAATGTGATCAAGATCAAGCAAGCACAAAAATTTTATTTGACACATTACACGATGTAATCTCAGGCGTGTTTTGTGGATCCGCGTAGGTAAAGCTGGCGGGCGAGCTTTGATTGTTCGACATTTCCTGCGCTTTAGCTCTTCTGAAGATCGTCTCCCATGCGCCCAGGTGAACCGCAATAAATACAATGCACCAAGCTTCGAGGAAACCTAAATTTACCTTTCACCATCCGAGAAACAAAACTTGAGCCCACATCCACAATACGATTGTAGCTACTAACCTAGAATTTATTCACATCCGCAGATGAAGCTCTACGACAATGGACCTTACCTACCGCTATTCCTGATAGCGCCGGCAGGGGATAAAATTCACAAAGATATTAATTTTTATTAACATGAGACTTTGCCCACCCTGTGCTCTATGCAGGCAAAATACCAAGATTGTTTTCGACTGCTGTTGGCGCAGCAAAGTCACCTGTGTTCTTACTGGGCAAAAATTCTGTCATTCTTGTTCGCCCTCTGAATTGGGCGCAAGCTAGGTCAGAATTTAATGTAGGGGTTGTGAAATTTTAAAATCAGTGCCTAAACAGCGCGAGCTTCACGCCTTGTACCGCCGTACCTTCAGCTGCTTATCTCTAGGTATCATGCCTCCGTCGCGAGACCATTGAAGCATCATAAGGAAATAAATAAGCATTGCAAGGGGGCGCAAAATGGTGACACATTGGCTCTAAATGCAGGTTCCAGATTCAACGAAGCGGATTGATGGCACCATAAATTTACAAAGGCAAGTAGCTTTCCAAAGTCTCTCACGTGATCACTCTGGCAGCCAATGTTTCCTGGAAAGCATCAGGATTGATAATCGCTCCAAGGCCTGTCAGCTTGACCTTCTGTTTGTCTTAAGTTCGTTTCAACAACACAGACATGCTTAACAATCCCCTTGTTTGAAAGAAGAGTCAGTCGTCATCTGTAAAAACTTTTTGTACTGCTTATGCAGGCTTTTCTGCTCACGTACTTGAAGACACGCAAATTAACAAATGAAGCCAGCACCTCAAGTTACATCTATCCTGAAGGGCCAGAGTGTGCGATAAGAAAGTTCTTGAAAGAGCAGTCTGTACACGTCAATTCCGAACAAAACCGGAGGTTTATATGCTGAAGATTGGACCTACTGCTAAGGTTTCTGTCATTTCTCAGTCAAATGTTCATCTCGCAGGTACTCTTAGGTCATAATTTGTAGCTTACCGCCATAAATTCAAGAGGAAAGCATGTAAAAGCTGTATCGTACCGCTATTCAACTACGGGGCAGAAACATGGAGACCAGTGAAAAGCGTTCAACTTAAATCGAAGGCTACGCAACGAGCTATGGAAAAGAAAATGGTGGATGTAACGTAAACAGGCAGTAATTGAGAAGGGTTGCTCAAACAATAAACGCGAGGTATTTATATTGTAGCCGAAATAAGAAATGGAAATGGAAAGGGCATGTAATACGAAGAAACGATAATCGATGGTCGTTAAGGGAAACGGGCTGGATGCCAAGAGAAGGCAAGCGTAGAAGGGACCGACACAAAGTTAGGCTGGCGGATGAGATTACAAAGTTTGCGGGGATAAGGTGGCCTTAGCTGGCAGAGGACCGGGTTAATTAGAGAGGCATGCGAGAGGCCTCTGCCCTGCAACAGCCGTAGATGGGCTGATGATAATGATGAGGAATTATGAACCTCTGATGCTGCCCTTTACACGATACAAATGTTCAGAAGCGTAGTCTGTAACATGAAAGCAAGATGTGTGGCTGTTAATATCGTGCATCCCGCAGTGTTTCTTAACTAATTGCCTGAAACGAGCATGACAATTAGTGTATTCTTCGCTCACAGAGAATGTCGCAGAACCTTCGCAGCCAAAGTCATTTTCCAAACTCCATCAAACTCTTCCCACAACTTTTCTAAACTCTTCCTTTTCTGGAGCACACTGCACTGCGCAGCTCGTCAGCCTTTCCAGTGCAATTCTTTTTTTTTCTGTAAACGCGACTAATTCTACCCCTTAACGAAGTGTGTCGTCCTGGTCGCCACGTTTTGGTTATAGAAGAGAGTAAAGCCTAAACCAGGAGCATATTCCTCCCCAAGGTCATTAAACTGCGGTGTTCGACATTCTCTTAATGGATGTGTATAGGGGGCAGAATAAAAATATTTCCTAATTCCAAATGCATTTTCAACTTTTTCTTCCTTCCTCGTGACGCATGTTAATCAGGTAGTTATGGGGATCGTTCTTGGCTTATTAAAGGTGCACTAAACAGGAATCTGAACTCGTCTTTTTACCGTGGGAACTCGATCTACACGTTCCCAGTCTTCTTAGAAACTCCCAGTTATGGGCCTGTGCGGCCGATTTCCCTAATTTAGATCGAATTAAACGTCCCCGCTCCCGCCCTTTTTTTTAACTCAACGCTGAAAGTCGGAGGAGTCAGTCTACACGTAGAGTGCCCTTCAGCCAGTCCCGTAGGGGCTTGCAGCGCTGCCAACGGTGGAGTGATACGTAAATCAAATGGTGCAATGGTATTTTTAATTCCGCGGGCCTAATTGGCCGTTATGTTGTCTTCCAGTATAGCTATTTATTCATACAAGCTTAAACAACAAAACAAAAGCGAAAGCGAAGCAGTCAAGGTTCTGGCTGAAAGGCACTCCACGCGTTGGTTGACTCCTCCAACCTTCAGCATTTGAGTTTTAAAAAAATGGAGAGAGCCGGGACGTTTTCTCTGATTTAAATTGGAGAAATCGGCCGCACAGGACAATAATTCGAAGTTTCTAAGAATGCTCGGAACGTGTAGATTGAGTTCCCACGGTAAAAAGACTAGTTAAAATTCCTCTTTAGTGCACCTTTAACAATTTTGCAATAATTACAACAAGCCAACTGGTCTCCTACTCTACCATTATTATAGTTGACTTTCAGGGCAATTAGAGCACTGAGTACGGTATAATAAGATAGAATAACTAGCTCAGTAAATTTTCTCATCTTTTTAGCACTAATGGTTCGGTTGATTGCTTTACACAAGAGAATACTTTTCACCAATCTTAGCTGTTCTCTCTTCATTCTCGCCAATCTGTTGCTAGAAACTCCGGCTGGCTCCTAACTCGCGTTTAGCTTATAGTTACCTAAGCACCTGGCGCTGCTGACCCCTCTTCGTTCACAGCCTTTTAAGCAGTGATGCAAGCAAGAAGCAGTGACGGAAAGTTCTTTTTCATCGTCGCCTTTCGCGTTGGCTGCTTTAGTAGAGGGGATATCTTTTGGTTAGCGAGGAGAGCGGCTACTAAGAGAGGGCGAGCCGATAGGTGAAATTGGGTCACATCTGGTAGGTTCATTATTTGGCAGTAGCGCAAGACATACATAAAAGAAACTAGCAGAAATGATGTGTCGTGACATGACAGAAAACGTTTGTGGAAAATTACAAAATTACGGGATGAGAAGTTCATAAAAACGCACTTTCTGCCGCTCGTACATATAATTAGCTTTGCCTTAAATGTAAATCAGTCAGTCTGAAGCCCTGCATGAGCAGGCATCGTCACACACGTATTCCATGAGACAAGGCTCTAGAGTCTAAGTTGCAGCCCGAAAACTGGTGCGCTTTTATCTCGTTCCTTGGGCTGCTTAATGCGCTTGGTGCAATTGCTGCCGACGAAATTGCGCGTACAGCTAGAAGCAATATGAAGACGATCGAGCACCAGTAGCTGCTTCAACCCTACAAGCACATGTGTTACATATTCGTAACGCACAGTTTAGAAAATGGTATGAGAATTACGCACGCAAAAGTGCTCCAATTTTATTCTTAATTAAAAATTCGAAGCAATGCTCCTAAACTGCTACTTTTTATTTAATTGTACGCAGGCCCTAATCTTCATACGATGGCCTAGGACTTACACATCATCTACAGGGGGTCGATCGCCCAGCATCGGCATGGGTTTCCAAGTACTCCCTCATATTACATCCACTTTTGCAGCCACTACAATCTTCCCCACTGAGGAGTTTTTCTTCATTCATACAGTCGCCGTGTGGCTCCCTCCTTTCGTCACCTGCTACACGCAGCTATTTATCAGCCCGTATAACGTCTCTGAATACTGCGAAACTCGTACAGTTCTCAAAATTTTTCCTGTTCCCAAGGAGGAGGAGAGGGAGGACGAAAGGCAGGGCGGTTAAACAGAAGAATAACAGGTTTGCTATCCTGCACGTGGGAAAGAATTGAGGGGAAAAAAGGTGAAGTAGAAGAGAGAGTTGCATGAAATCGAAGTTATACTATGCAAAGTCAAAGCGTTCAATAAAGTCACAGCCTATCGTCCAGGATAGAAGTCCTCAAGAAGCAGAGCAGTGCTGTGGAGGCCTTCACCACCAACGATCGCCGCGGCCAGTGGCCGAGAGTCTTCGTTTCCGTCAGTGGGGGCGGATCTAGACGCTCCAGTGCACGGCAGAGAGACTGCCTTTCGGCGCTGTAGCAGGGCCTTCACAAAGAATGTGAGATATAGTCTCATCACACCCCCAGATGGCACATGCAGGGCTATCATCCATACCTATTAATGAGGAGTAATGCTTGGTGAAAGATACACCAAGTCATAGGCGACACAACAAAGATGCTTCACGTTGTGGTTGGACGGATGGAAGCCGAAGCTTCAGATCTGAGTCCAAGGTTTTTAAACGCGAATGCGAGAATTAGCCTGAATTCCACACGCGGCAAGCGTGATGTCCCACGACAGTGGTCTAAGCACACAGACGCCCTATGGTGAGCAGTTCGCGAGGCCTCGTCCGCGCGGTAGTTGCCTGCGATGCCGTTGTGTCCTTGCTGCCATTGGTAAACAATGTCGTGCCCTTTGTTGATTGCTGTGTGGTGGAAATCTCCGATTTCCGTGACAAGTTGTTAATGAGACCCATGACGAAGAACAGATTGTAAGGCTTGGAGGGCTGCCTTTGAATCAGTGAAAACAGACCATTGCTGGGGCGTTTCTTCAATGATATTCTCAATGACGACACGAATAGCAGTAAGTTCTGCACCGGTCGATGAAGTCTGGTGCGATGTTTTCACCCTCTTAACTATGGTCCTTACGGGGATGACTACAGAGCCTGAGGAACTGTTAGAGGTCATGCGTATATCGGTGTATACGTGCAGTCGGTGTCCTAGTTTCTCGTGAAATATTTTAGAGTCGTCTGTTTCAATGCTGTCGACGATAAATCAGCTTTCTCTTTAATGTCCGGTATGGAAAGAAGCAGAAGCGGTTGGTGCAGACTCCATAACGGAGAAGACAGCCTAGAGGCTGGTGCAAATTGGGCTGGGAGGAAGCAGGGATGGACATCAATAATTTTTACAAACGATGTACTCGGCCGGTAAGCAGGAAGATTGGTAAGATGGGGTGCGGGAATCTGAGAAAGGTGACGAATATGCGCTCTCAAGGCTTCGATTGTGACATAGGCAGTCACTGGATTCTCCTGAGCTATGAGTACTGCAGCGGCTGTAGACGCGCATTTTGGCAGTCCTTGGCACGCCCGCAGAGCATGAGCTTGAACACATTTAAGACACCGTATGTTCATTTCCCTCAAGTTTCCTAGTTCACGGATACTGTACCGAAGGAATCCCATAAATAATGCGGTGTACATCTGGAGCATAGACTGCACTGATGCTCCTTACAACTTCCCTTCGAGAAAGGGGAGAACGTGAACGATCGATGTCAGTCGCCTTTTCATGTACGAGACATGTGGGCCTCATGTTAGATTACGATCGATGATTACTCCAAGGAAGCGATGGATTCTTTCGTAGAGTATTGTTGACCCATTTATGCATACGTGGTAGTGGGACATGCTGTTGAGTGTAAAGGCAACAAGAAAACATTTTTCAGTAGAAATATCCAGGCCTTGCAGGCGGAGGTAGGCCGCAAGAATGCTTGCCGCATTTTGAAGTCTTGCCCGAACTTGTCGTCACGTATCTACTAATGCCCATATACAAATATCATCCGCATAGACCGAGACTCGCGCCGACTGTGGTACTACATCGATAAGGTCGGCATGAGCAAGACTGAAAAGCGTTGGGCTAAGTGCTCAACCTTGTGGGACCCCCGGGAAGTGAAATGTGAAGATGTTGGTCCGTCCTTAGTCTTCATAAATAGAGACCTGTTGGACTGATAACTGCGTATCCAGCAGAACATGCGACCACAGAGTTCTGCAGCTTCCAGAGAGTCCAAAATAGCATGATGCGTGACGTTATCATAAGCCCCTCTAACACCCAGAAACAACGCCGCGGTCAAGCGCTTCAGATGCCTCTGATGTTGAACTGATGTCACCAGGTCAATAACGCTATCAATAGACGAACGTTTACGCCGAAACGCAGACTTTAATTGCATCTGGGTATATTTGGTAGCGCTCCAGATACCACTCCATTCGCGTAAGTACCATCTTTTCCATGAGTTTGCCCACGCAACCACCCAAAGCGATTGGATGGTACAATGCTAGGTCAAGCGGCGATTTTCCGGGTTTAAGGACTAGAACTAGACGACTTGATTTCCATGTGTCCGCAACGGTACCCGCACACCATGGTGAGTTGAAGTAGTCTAAAAGAACACGTCGAGCCCCTTGACCAAGGTTTGCAAGCGCAGAGTATGTTACTCCATGGGGCCCCGGCGATGAAGGCCGTCTGCAACAGCCCATGGCGACGTCTAGTTCTTCCATGGAGAAAAGAAGGTCCATTCGTGAATTCTAGGCACTTCACAGCATTTCAGAGTTGTGGATAGGTTTCTGGGACCTGCTATTCTTGCGCAAAAATCTTCATCAGTCTCCGCTTGGCTACGTCCTTGGTGAAGTGCGAGAGGCTTGAATGGTTGGACCTGCTGAGGAGTTGTTCTTAAACCACGCACCACACTCCATATGCGTGAGAGAGGCTTTCAAGGATCTAGCGATTCACAGTATGCCTTCCAACGGTCAGCCTACAAGCTTTGAATTCTGCGCTGGATTTTCTTCCGCGTGCGCCTTGCATCCCTTAAGTCGAGCAGCGACTTTGTGCCCTGTATCTTCTCTCTGCTCTTCGTCGAAAGGATCGGAGGCGCTGCAGCTCCACGTCGAAGTCTGTGAACTTTGGCATTAGAGTGAAGAAGCATCTCGCGTGTTCCATAGACTCCTTGACGCGCTCCTCAAGGCCTGTTTTAATGTCTTCTCTGCAGGCACCTTCCATAAAGGTTTTAAACATAGACCAGTCTATACGTTGCAAACGTTTGGCAGATCCGCAGCCAGCGAAACCAGGAACAATAATATATGTGGAGATGTGGTCACGTCCATGCGTTTCTAGATCGGAAAACCACCGGACGCGTCACACAAGGCGTCGAGACACAAACGCCAAGTCCAGACCGCTGCTGTAAGACAGCCCGCGAATGTACGTTGGAGAACTGTCGTTAAGCCATTGCAGGTCGTGGTCAGATGCGAAACAGACAAGATTTCTTCCCTTCGAATTCATCCGGATGCCTCCCCACAAGGCGTGATGCGCATTAAAGTCACCAGTGACGATCCAAGGCCCAGGCGTTACAGCCAACAAGTCCCTCAGTCTGTCGGCGTCAAACCGTGCTGTTGGAGATAAGTACGCGCCCACAGGCGTAATAGCCAGGGTGCGCCTTTTCACCGTTAGACAGACGTTCTGGATATTGTTGTGAGGGGGAACCGTATGGCGCACATAAGTAAGCTCCCTTCGAATATAGAGGATGACTTTACTATTTCCCCTGTGCGGGGAGGATGCAAACGCTTCATAGCCAGAAATTCGGAGGGGCTTTTGTAAATGGCTCACAAGTAACAAGGATTGGAAATTTGTGTTTATAGACGTACTGGCGCACGTCCGAAAGGCGGGAATTGAGTCTACGAGCATTCCACTGGAAAGTGCATGCATCTCTGACGTGGCTTTCAAATGGAGATCCATTGTGTCGGCGGCTGGAAAGCTGCAAGTATTTGATTTAGCGCGTCCAGTATATGCAATGCATTCCGCGCTGCTGGCGAGTGAAGGCTAGACAGCATCACACGCATGGAGTTCATAACGGACCTCGAGATGGCGATCACCTGCACTTCTTTACCTAGGGCTGGATCTCTGTCTTAGGCTCGCTCAACTGCAGGCGCAGGACAGTGGGGGCATGGTGCCTGCTCAGACACCAAGGTCGAGCGTGGCTGCGGCAATGGTGGGTCACCTCTGAAGCATTCATTCTGGCTTCAACAGTCACCGGGCTTACATTACTCGGTGGTGGTGGAGGACAAGTAGAAGGAGCGATGGGGGCTTCTCTGCCGCTGTCAGCTTTCGTATAGCAGATCGCCGGCGACGAGAACGACGCCGACGCACCGTAGCTGCGGCCTCTCTATGCACTGAATGGTCTCGCACGATTTGCTTCAACACCGCCCCTTCTTTCTTCAGGCGGGGACAGACTTTCGAAGGAGCGTCATGAGGGCCATTGCAGTTGGCGCACTTCAAGACAATAGCGCGGCAACTGTCACCACAATGTGGTTCAGAGCAGCGCGGGCACGCTATGGTGTTATTGCAAACACCACTGACATGCCCAGTTTTCATGCACTTCCGACACTGAAGTGGCTTCGGGACGAATGGGCGAACTGCATGTCAAATGTGGCCAACCTTCATGTGCGATAGAATACTGTCGCCTTTAAAAGTGAGCTTGACGCACCTTGACTCGCCGAGGCGCTGAACCTTGGCTATTTCGATGCTGTTCGTCGCTGGTTTAACGAGTATCGGGAGATCGGAGTCAGGGATGTTCGCATCGATGTCATAAATGATGCCAGCGGTTGTGCCATTGTTTTCAAGAAGAAGAGAGCGGATGGGGATGTCTCCGATCCGGTTGATTGTGGCTAGACTTTCCAAGGCGCTCCGCTCTGTTACATCGATGGGAAGGAGGTTCCTTCGGCTGTTGATCCTGACGTCCTTGATCACTCCCGGAACGCGAGCCTCGAAGAACACCGACGTAGCTTGTCTGTTCAGCAGGTTGAGATTATCGGTGGGCGTTTCGCGCGCAAACAGCACTGTATGCGCCGCTGCACCACGCGTTGTGATGACTGTAGATGTACTTGATAAGGACGAGTCCTCAATATTACGCAGTCTCCTCTTGGCTTTCTCGCTCATCACTGGGACGAACCCCTCGTCCGCCAAGGAGTCCTCGCTTGTAGCGGTGGTTGCCTACAAAATGCCCTCATTCCAGTGGTATTTAATTCTGATCGAGTTCTTATTACTAAACATGGTGAGCAGCCAAACGTAAGAGAAAGGATGAGTGTATAGAGCTAGAGATTTCAAAATATGGCGTAATTAAAAATTTATAGGAACAGAAATTAACAGTTGCTCTAAGCTCGCGGTCAGTGACATTGAAGCAGCTAAAATACCAGGACTGCAACCATGCAGCTTTCCTTTAACGTGGTGAAGCTCTTCGTAAAAATATTTCGGTGGACATATGCGATTCATAAGGACGCAAATTGTAATGATAAATTATTACTACCACGGTACTGTGCACCAGATAACGCATATGTTTCACCAAATTGCGTTTGCGAACGCATATGTTCAACATGCCTATGTGCCATAAAACCCAACACAACAACAACACATGTTCAACTGGGTAGTCCTAGGGTAATGATAGAGATGGAAGTGAATATATTGACACCGACCGTTTTTGCAGTTTAACGCCCAATTCAGCGGCTCCTGAAGTACATCTCGAATGCAGTGAGGATTAGAGTCGCAAGCGACCCTTGCAGCGGAGTACCAAGGCAGTGGTAGATTTGTGAGATTGTTCCGAAACAGAGACAATCGCGCACAGAGGAAGTGTAACAAAACAGTTCTATCTGCTAATTTTTGTGAAACGCCTTTCAGGCTCCATTTACTGGGGCTTTATTGCGACGTTTCCTATCTTCACCTTGTGCGGCACGTGCAATGGGGTCTTAACCCTGAGACCGCCCTACCTTAGCTTCGGCGGTGCGCACCGCGCACCGCGGTGTTTAAAAAAAAAACGTACGGAGGTTGTCAAGATTCACTCCCGATTTCCTAGCTATTTTGGTTTCTTTTCTTGTCTTATTTATTGAATGCTCTCTTCCTAATAGTATACAAGAAAAGAATGAATTTGGCTTCCTCAACTGTTTAATGCTCGCTAAATTTTGATGGTTAGGAGTGTTCCCGGAGAGACAAATATATATTTTCATTAAAAGCTTCTTCATCTGATAAAAGAAGCCACGCGTGTTGGGCGCGTTTCATTGCAGCTCTTGTTTCCAACTCCGTTTCTTTGCCTGTACACTTGCAGCGCCTTACGTGGTGCCCAAGCACTGAACATAATTTATTCAAAGGTTTTCCTTTTATGTTTGTAATCCAGGGCCACATTTTTTATAGCTCCTGTTCTCGATCCTTTTTTCTGTTCATCTGTCATTCGCAGTTACAACCACTGATGTAAGGAATCAAACTTAGCAATCGATGTTATGCGGCTTCTTCAGCACCATAGGCAAACCTTACAAATGAAAAAAGACAAATAGAATTGTTCGGTAAAAAAAACACTACAAAATAAAACTCCTCTTCTTAAATTCTATTTGCCTATGCCGTGAAGTGTCCCATTGAGGTGGCGGTAAAAAGAAAACAACCCTATTGAAAAAGTGCATAGGTTTAAATGGGTTAGCGAATATTATTATGTCCCATTTGGTTTGGTTTCACAGGTTTAGCGCCGCAAAGCAACTCAGGCTATGAGGTACGCTATAGTGGAGGGCTCTGGATAACTTCGGCCACCTGGAGCTCTTTAACGTGCACTTTATTACACAGCGTTCTAGCATTTCGCCTCCATTGAAATTCGACCGAAGCGGCCGGGATCGAACCCGCAAATTTCGTGGAATGTGCCCCGTAAGTGCACGTTAAAGAATCCGATGTGGTTGAAATTATCGGGAGCTCTGCACTACAGCGTCCCCCAGAGCCTGAGTCGCTTTGGGACGTTAAACCCGCATAAACCAAACCAAATGGCCCATAATCCTGTTTGCTAATCGTTTCAAACAGTGCAGATTTTTAAATAGGGAAAACAAAATGATTTTCCTTGACTAGAACACAGAAATATAGCAAGGCTACTCCCAGGGTTCCCGTGAAATTAAAGAGTGGAGAAGAGGCAGGCTGTTGAACAAAAGCTTCCTCTTTCTGTAGCTTCTATAGGCCTCGCATTTCTAGCGTGTTTTTTTCAGTTTTAAAAAGCGCCTCTCCATTGTAGGTTCAGTGTAATCGTTAGTATATTTAGCATACACCAACGAGAAGCACACTTAGAGGAGAATTTGGTCCCTCGATACAATTTTATTGCCAAACCTCAATGAGAACCGGCGTGTGTGCTCCGGGCAAGTACGCAGATAGATGACTACGTAGGTATTAGTGAAACAAACCGGCCTAATAAAAGGCCTACGGAATGAAACGTCGGCCGCTAATATATAATACATCAATCGTGTTTCGTGCGAAAATGACAGCGTTCAGAAATCTGACAGGCTCACCTGTCCCATGAAAATAGAAAAGTACTGAAACAGGCAATCAAAAAATGTGCAGGGTTAGCCATGTTATCGCTCGCTGGTGGTACGGTAGCAAGAAGACGGATGAGGGGCCGGTGCTTTCCGTTGCCGGATGCAATTTGCCATGTTGAAGATCACAGGCTGCCAGCAGCGCCGAGCACAGTCGGCAGTTTATGTTACGAAATCTGTTTTTTTAAGTTACAGGGCACTGGAATTTAAAGTTATGTACAACCGAATTCTGGATGAGTTGGTGCGCTAACGTACTAGAACCACTTCGCAACTTACCAGGACGGACGATGGCGCATATTTATCTGATGCGGAGTTCTCAGTGAGCGTGCCACCAAAACATTATAGCAATGAGAAGAAATGCACAACGCTGTCGCATTTAGCTGGCGATTGTCGTGTGCGCGGAGTGGATCGTTTTTAAAGGCTAGAGATATTTTACTTTTTCGACATTTTAGACCACTGGATAAATAATAGATATGTTTTATATCTCCCAGAGAAGACTCTCTTGCTTTAGTCGTCCGTCGATCGTTATGTGCCACCACGAGGTTGCCGTGCTCTCAAGTAGGTGCTCTCAAGTAGACGCGTCAAGTAACGCGACCACCATAGCTTTGCGCGAACAGAGACGCTAAGCGTGAATAACCCGTCTATTGCGTTGCGTGACTGTAAGCTGCTGTGTTTTGCGACACCTGACTGAAAAAGTTCTTTTACACGAGAAGTAAATTTGCACCTTGACCGGCAAAAATTAAATATTCATTGGTTATTGTTTTGCAAATCAAACCGTCAGTTTCGAGTCAGCACTTGTCTTCTTCACTCAATACTACCTTTTTGTGTTCTATCCTGTTCACTGCAAGAAAGCATTGTGTTACATCTTTGCTATCGATCGCAGGAAAAAGTCCAGAAAAAGAATTTCAGAATCTTGAGTCCTAGCCACATGCATTTCTTGGCGACATTAACGTGTAGAGGAGTAAAGTGGAAGAGCTGCTTTTGGCCCGTCAAATAAACAAAAATTCCGTGATACAGACCCAAATGATCGACTTTAAGCACGAGCTAGAACCTCGGACGTGGTTTTGCGTCTATTTTTTTGCATTTATGGTCGCAGTTTTTAGCCGTTACCGATCCCTGTACAGCACCAGAGGGCAGGCCTGCGGTTTCCTAGAGTATCTGAAAAAAACTCAATAAGTGTCGCATTTCATATCACACCCGGTAATTGCAAGTAGGATGGAAGGACCAAAAATCACGGTTCGATGGTGAACAAACATTCACGGAACGTTGTGCAACCGTTATTGCCTTTTCCTTTAGCTTATAGCGTTTCCTTTAAATGGTTATAACTGAGAACTGTTTTAAAGCACATTCCCCGAAACACATTACACGAACAGTATTTTTCACGGTACACTCAAAAGAACGTCAGTATCCTCCGACTTTTTCAATTATATATTTTTTTAATAGAGTGCATTAACTTCTCTTGAAATCTTTTGCCAGATAAAGCGATAAATGACTTTATTAGCGGAAACATATCAGGAAAATTTGAAAGAATGAGCTGCCTGATTATCTGTTGTTTCACCAAATACAGACATTACAGGTTCACACATATACAATGACGAAACGAAAAGAGTCACTGCACAAGAAAAAGCATCGATTTGGCGCAAAAATACAGTGAATATTGTCATAATAATTGAAAAAATGTGACTTGTGTTCTGTTGTGCTCATGCTTCATTGTTCGACGATTCCGGTGGTGCACGTGCTCTTTTCGTAAAAATACTTGCGTTCACAAAAAATAATTAAAAGGCATTGTTTGTATGTAGATATAATACAAAAAAAGTTGACACCTTCAGCATGGAAGCTTCGTCTGGCCAATCTCATGAACTAATTAGAACTAATAACGAGCTTAGCACAGCAACTATAATGTGGGCAATAGCAGTCACAAACGGGAAAACCTGTGTGACAGCGTTCGATGTCCGAAGTACACACTACTAGTATACTGGCTTTCTCTCAGCAAAAGCTGACACAAACGATAGCTGCAGCTAGAACAGGACCTAGGGTTCAGAGCTGCGATCGTAACCAGCTTGTTCTTAGATCGGACTCATCGGCGTCCGAATTTGCAGCTACTCTTCCAGCGCCTAACTGACGTGGCGAGCGTGAAGGGCTTGACCCCTGTACACGCAGAAGGCAACATTCCAGAGGAACTGGTATGGGGGAAGGGAGGGGGGTAAAGAGGAATGCCAACGATGCATCTAAATAGAGGAGAGAAAAAAAGAAACAAAAACACAAAGACAAAAGGAATAAGAAAAAGAAAGAAAATTAGGGGAAAAAAGGAAAGAAGAGCCCTTGTACAAGACTTGGAAATATCCATTCAGACAAGGGTTGTGGCAACACGAGATAAATCAAATAATTCAAGTTCCTAATCAATCCTTAGAAGGGCACTCTGTACACACGCATACAGATACAGATAAAAGACAAGGCTAACAATAAATCCAACACCAGAAACGAACTGCAATGAGTCGGAAGTACAATATATATATATATATATATATATATATATATATATATATATATATATATATATATATATATATATATATATATATATATATATATATATATATATATATATATATATATATATATATATATTTCACTTAATTAATACTTGGTTAGTTAGTAATTAGTTAGTAATATATATAAGAGGTGCTTTAAGCTCTAATTGCTTTAAGCACACCACCCATATATTGTCTGTATTCCTCCGGTAAGGAAGTTGCTAACCGACAAATCTTGAAAACACAAAACGCCAGAAGGGGAGGATAGCTTGAGTCTGCTAGAGAACGTTTCGACGGGAGGACTCGTTTTGTTTTGGTTTCTGCTGCCTTTTACCAGACGAAGACAAATCGCGTTGTCGAAACGCTGTGTAGCAGAGTTCTTCAACCCATCTTCAAATTGTTTTGTGTTGCGAAATAACGCCATGTTGCCAAAATTAGAAGTGTACACGAACCCCATTTTCACATTTAATTGCTTTCTACAAAGAGTTTCTTCTGGAACTCAGATTTGCGAATTCTCTGCCTTCAAATCTTAGTTCACAATTGCCGAGCTTTGACAAAGCAGTGCCGCTTTAGCTGCGCCGTCGCAAGCTGAAAAAATGCAGGCCATTTGTCGTGCAGGCACCAGTCAGCGAAGCAGCGGATCCGTCAGTGTTGTTGTGAGCCCACGTGACTCCTGACGATTTTTTGTACTAACATCTGAGGCCATAAACCGTCTAAACGGAAGCCAGAACTCAAAGAGAAAAAAAAACAAGGAACCTTGCTATAACGTTGTGTTGGAGGGCATTTTCCCCATTATGCTTGTTCATTATGCTTGTTTTAGGTGCGCACCACTGCCATCCAAATGCAGAGCGTGAAAGTCTGGTGTATGTATTCTTTTAATTCAGATCTCTTTATTATGGCTACTCTACAGACCTCCGCCTTCTTTCCGCACCGTCTCCCTTCGCATTAGGCGCAGTTAAGCTGCCCCACCCTGATTAAAACAGTAACTGTGCGTTTGTGCATTTTCTACACCCTTTACACTCACACTTCTTTTATTTACATGCGTAATTTCCAGCCTGTTTCATCTGTAATGTGAAGTGTGACTATGCTCAACCTTCTTCTCTACGTGCCACACACTGCGTAGGTATAATGCATGCAACTAAAGATATCAATTCAAGTTGCAGTACTTAGCGCCTCGATGAAGCCAAGAGACGGACGGTGTATTGTGCATGTCATCCGAAAGGCGAATGCATATCTACAGAAGACGGCCTGCTTCAGATCGCGGTGAATAGAATGTGCACCACTCTTAGTTGTCTAGTTGTGTAGGACGCTGTTATTTATGCTTCCAGCTGAGAAGGCGCGTAGCAGTAACTGTCATACGGCCAAGGCGTTGAACGAATAAAGTCCAAACTTCGTGACAAGCTTACAGGAAGCGTCGTGAACGTTGATGTCAATTCCAAGCCTTCGAGGGCTGCCGCAATCGGGAGACTTCTTTCCAGTGTAGTTGTGCTGTGAACAGGGAAAACAACTTTGCAGTCGGAGAAATTCTCATTTCTTGCTTTTGTTGTACTTTGTACCAAACAACTTTATGCCGACGCCACAGAAACGTTGCCACTTCCGCACACTAGCCCCAGATATAATCGTCTGGCAAAAAAAAAAAGCCCTAAAATGGGTGATGCAACTCACAATCATATTTTTCTTTTACGGCATCCTGATGTATTGGTGACCCTGTTCGCAATGCATTTTAAAATATTCGCGACACTCAGAAACCGCTGAAGCGGAAATGCTGCCCTTAGGAATTCAATGTCTTGTGCTCTTCGAAGGAGAGTATAGCTGCCACGCATGACAAACGACGTCGTCTTATTCTGTCACACCGAGTGTTATATATGAGAAACACCGTCATTCCCCACAGCCTCGGGAAAAATCCCTGCCGTTGATAGCACTTTGTATGCGAGTTCTATGCGTGTGCGCATCATGTAGAATTTCTTTTCTATTCTTCGTGTTCACCAGTCACATTGGGGCCTATTTTGTAGCAAGAGCCAGCCGCGCTTATTGAGAGCTTCATGCATATATATAGACACATTGTAAAGCACCAAAACTTTTTTAAGAGAACAGTGACAAGCGTGGAAACGACAATTTTCCTAAAGTGGTGCTACTAAAGAAACCGTCATGTCTAGGCGCATGTCTAAGGAAGTCCTAGGTAGGACACCTTTGCTTTCCTAGTTCTTCGTACAAGTGCACTGGAGAGCAAACGAAGCAACACCGGAATGTGATCGCTGTGATATGTCTTGCCAGTTTTTCCTTTAGCAAATCTCACTTTATTATTCGCTATACAGGACTTCGCAACTTATGCTTACTTTTCGTTTTTTTTAGTTGCGTAAACTTTACAGCGCATCATGATTGGACTTTTCTGCTTTATTTGTTTTCTGACTAAGTATTGTAATTTTTTGTTTCTTAAAATTTATGAACTATGATTGTATAATGTGGCACGTACTGCTCCCTATATACTGCCACGTATTTTTTTTTAATAGTGAAGAATGCGTTAATAAACAAAACAGTTAAATAAATTACCATGCTAGTGTTCGTGACGTACTCGCGGTCAAGAAATATCACTCAACGCGTAGTCTGAAAAGTAAGCGGCTTCAGGACTGCAAGATCTTCCTAACCCGATTTCGGGTGCGCGAAAGATTTATTCGCGATTACTTCTTTTCATTTTTTGCCATTTTCTTTTCCTCCGTGGTAGAAAATTTGTAGTTGTTGGACCGGACCAAGGCGCACAGGGTTTTGGAGAACGCATTCATAACGGGAATTTGCACTGCCACTGTGAATTCGTAAATCCAATTTCGCCCCAGTGATGAATCGCTCATGGACTGTGAGATAACCGGGACTAAATAACGTGTCTGCGTAACCAAGAATCGTTTCTTTTTATCCTCGAAACGGTGCCCGTTTCATCAGTTTTCTCTGTCGCAAGTATCGAGCGGAGTCAGTTCTAATCGATCAGGAGCCTCCATCCGACTTTCTTGTGAGGCAGGTGCCATTATCTGCCTGAGCAAAGTTCACTGTCGCTCATTGTAACCTATTGTTTAATTACCTTACCAGGCTGAGACATCCACAGTGTTGCTCGTCTACATCAGCAATTCTTTGAAACAAATCAAATGAAATTTTTTTTAATAACTACGACGTCGATGGTCTCCATAGCAAAGCGCTCTGATAATCGCTTGACGGGGGCTAGACAGCAGTTTCTTGAGTACAAATCGCATAGCAGTGCAGTAGAGAATAGCAACAGCATGAGAATTTATATGCAACAAAAAGAGTGTATGAAGTTTTTCAAAAACGGATACGTATATATGCGTCATTGTTAAAATATCAGCTGAAACATATCGTGAAGTTTAGCACGCATGAGGAGGAGAAATTTAGCTCATTCAGTGAAGATTCTCTACCAAGCTGACCGACGTCTTGCAATAGTCCTTACCGCCACAGTTTAGAAGGCTTTAGCTGTACGAAACGAAAAAGCATGTGTTTTTATTGTTTTTTTAATTTGAAACGTCATTTCCTCGGGCTAGGTGCGCGGTGGTAATATTTTTCCGCATGATATTTTACTCCGAACATCGTGCAAAGCCCAACAATTTCCCGCGAAACGTGTATCTCATTTCAGGGGCTCTTCTTAAATGAGCTGGCTGCCTGAATTATAAATCCACGCTCTAATCATTTCAGGCATATATCCGCCGACATTTTCAAGGCCATAAATACTGGCCACTGAAGAAAATATTTTTCCTGCGTAGGTTCCTACTCTCGGCCTCATCTATCTTCCTACTAAAGGAAATTACTATAGACGTTGTTCGATGCGTCCCAGAAAAAAACGAACGAGAAATGAAAAAGCCCTGTCGGAAATTAGCACGGCTGATAAGCCTTTGCGAGAGTGAAAATTTATGGCAGAGCAGATGATGGTGCGCAATTAACGAGTGAAAATGGGTACTAGACTTCACTAATTTTGCTTTGTCTGTGAAATTTTCAAGAGAACCACAGGTACGGATAAACATTTTTAGTAACAAAAGGACGAAGATCGCTTCCATAAATTATTTCAGGGCTACGAAAACGGCTGGCAGAACTCGTTGAAAGATTTGATAGCCCTCCTTTTTAAAAAATCTTCGATAGCAGGCCACGGTAACGATATTTCAAGGGTAGATATAAAAATAATTTCCGCTTTTGCATCTAGTAATATGCCTAAGGTGTGTATTCTCTCCACCTTTCTTTAAATCAATTGCTCATGCAAACAATAAAACTCAATAACATCAACAGTCATCAACGCCCTCTGAGGAAACTTAGAATGTTTAGCTTATATTCTGTCGTTGAAGAAATCATTTTTAATGGTAAAGCATTGCTGTTCCCATTACGAGAAAAGCTGGCGGCGGAGTTAGTGTGTGTACTTCCAGATGGTACAGAAAATCCAAGCTATTGCAAGAAAAATAGGGTGATGACATCAAGCTGCCGTAGGACACACATAGCAAGCCGAGCACAGCCATTTCAGACAATCCTGTACGTGGTTGTGGTGGTAGTGGTTTTATTAAAAATAATAGTAAAAAGGAAGGAAAAGATTTTTGCTAGCCCCGGCATCTGCCATCGATACTGAAGCACCTGAGCTGGGGCAGCGGAAATAAAGGACAGCAGGCAGAATGGAGAAATGAAATGAAAGAGGTGAGGGGACAGGAATAGAGGACATGGGGAGAAGTAATATGTACAAACTATTTACACAATAAGAAATGTGTCCAGGTTGTGCGCGTGATTAGTTCCTTTTAGAGGAATTAAAGCACACACGCGCACAGCACTGTGTAGGTTACAACTGGAGTGGGGCGTCCAGTTATTAATCGTTCAAGGTAGAACTCGCGGAGCGTTCGGTCACTGCGTGTAACTACCTGACGAAGAACAGACGGGACGTCAAGCCCGTGTGTTCGAGGAATGCACAGAGGCTCACCAAAGTTCGCTCACGAGTGCGCGCACTGCCCTGCGGCCACAATAGCGTCTTGATGGAGTCTGGTAGTATGCCCTGCGCCCTATAGACCGCGAGCATATCGCGACGAGCATCGGCGAACGCGGAGCAGCGAAGGAGCAGACGTTCTAGTGTTTCCACTGCACCGCATCCGTCACACACATCACTCGTCGCGATTCCGTGACGCACCCGTCGTTCCCCGGGCCACACGCACCCAATGCGCGCGCGGAGGATCATTGCACGTTGCGACCGTGTAAGTGCGCGACAGCCGGTGACACTGTCGATGCGCTCACCTCCCGCGATGCGTGGGTCGGAGTGCTGCTTTCGGAGATGGTCGTGAATGGCCGCACGCACGTCCTCCAGCGCAAGGGGCAGATCGCTGGCAGGTAGTTGGTGTGCAGCGGTCGCGAGGTCGTCAGCTTCTTCGTTGCCGGCGATGCCGCAGTGACCGGGCACCCACTGTGCACGCACGGCACAACCTCTCTGCGCGAGGCGCTCGATGCGCGAGCGAATTTCCCGCACTAGTGGGGTACCGCGGCCGTTAGATTTCAGGCGGCTGAGGGCGGCGCGGGAGTCGCACAGCAGAGCACTCCTGGGCGGCGGAGGGCCGAGGGTGAGCAGCAGGTCCAGCCCGAGCCGGATCCCCATCAACTCCGCCGTGGTGGAGGAGCCCAGGAAGGTTGCGTGTTGCTGGCTGTGCAGTCGCAGGGCGGGGATGGTGGCCGCCGCAGCAAGGGAGCAGCTGTCGCGGGCCACTGAGCCGTCGGTGTACACGAGGAGATGGTCCTGGAGCTCCTCGTGTATGACGGCTCTGGCCAGCTGCTGCACAGCGCAGTGGGTTGTGCTCCGCTTTCCCGCGATGCCGACCATCTCTCGCTGTACCTCCGAGGCAGCAGGCCAGGGCGGGCAGGAGCCGTAGGGGGGTGGGCCTTGGGTCAATTGCTCATACTCGAGCAGCGCCGCGCCCATTCGTGAGCGCGGGTGCGAGCGCATACGCTGCAGCAGCGAGCCGCCGTCCGGTGCGCGGTGAAGCCGGTCGATGTGATTCAGTGCCCTGCGCGCTGCTTGGAGCTCAAGGGGCCACGCTCCTGCCTCGGCCAACGTTGCGGCGCACTGCGAGTTTTTGGGCAGGCCTAGGCACACGCGCAGGGACTTGCGGTGCTGAAGCTCGAGCTTCTTCCAGCACGGCTTGCGCACCGTGACGAGCGGCAGCGCATAGAGCACCGCCCCCAAAGCTGCGGCATTGTATAGTCGCAGCGCGGCTTGCTGGGAGATGCCCTGGCCTCGAGCGGTGAGCTTGTGCCTGGCGGCTGGGATCCTCTTCATCTGCAGACAGGCCTTGGTCGCCGCGGGGCGGAAGTATACATGTTCGTTTTTCGATATATACCGCCCACTGGCTGACCTAAATGGTGGCGCCCGTTTTCCCGACTGCATTCGTAGCAAAACTGAGAGCAACGTTTTGCCGTGCAGCGTTCTGGGTGGTGTCATGTGATATCTCGTTTCGTATAGCTTACATGTGCTAGTCTAGTTGGAATATAGCCAGCAACTGTGGTTCGAACCTAAGACGTATGCACCTTCAGTTGTATGCTTTTCCAGGATATTACCTCTTTTCTTAAGGCGCAGTTGAAGTTTCTACGGAGAAGTGAGACAGTTGCTGCAGATTTCCTTTCCTCAAAAAACAATTTTCATATCCAAATTGTGACGCAACCGTTCATCGTACAACGTTGCCGGTGGTGTCATACGATTTCTCGTTGCATGCAGCATATGTCTCTTAAGCTGAAGGCTAGCTCGTTACAGTTATTCGAACCGAGTGTCCAATTTATTCACTCTGGCCTTTGCGGACTCAGCGTTTCTGGAATCAGCGCTCGGAGGTGCGTCTTCGTTTCATTTATCTGTGCGCAGCCTGCATGCGTCCAGGTGGAATGTTTAGAATGCACACTAATGCATTCGCTTTCACATCATGTAAGCAGTCTTAAGTGCCTTCCTAATATTTAGTAAGCATTGAAGGACAGTAACATTGCAAGTGACGAAATATAGTGGCGTTGCTGGTTACTACATGCGCAAAAGGCGATCACTGCAGACAAGAGAAGCTGTGTTGACACTGCATATGACAACAATTTAATTTTCCTGTTCCGCATATGCTGCCCGATGTGTATTCGTTTCCTTCAAATGATTAGGCGCTTCTGATAATTAGTTAACAGATCCTCTTTCTGCGCGGCTCAAGATCTGCAAAGTGGAAAAATAACTCAGTTAACTGAGGCCGTGAGGCGCATTCCATGCTATAGTTGGTGGAGGGTTGCTTTCTGAACGCTCAGAACCCACAACACAACCCATCTTGTTCTGACAAAATTTGCGCGAGTTCTGGTAGCTGAAGTGTCCAGTATGCATGCTGATTTTCTTCCCCAAATATATTTTATTCGGTACAGACGCAATGAAGGCAAAATTGCTAGGCAAAAGCACCATTCTCCGTTTCATTGGAGAATTCTATCCTGCAGGATAATACAAATATTCAATTGGCACTTCACAGCCTCGAGAAATAGGCGTACTGCAAAGATACCTCTGACCCTTAGCTGAAAAGCTTGATCCTTTCTTTTATCTATGGCGTTTTCTCGTGAAGAAACATCAGAGGAGGCTGAACGTTCATACTTTCAGTTTCAGAACTGCATTTTCGCGGGACCAGTGCGCCCAGAGAACGCATGTCGAGAGAAATGAGTAGGAGACCGGTTGTTCATGTACTAACACATACTTTCGAGGAACACTAGCGACAAGAAACAAAAAACGCCATTCGATTAAAGAGAAAAACTTGTTGCAATTACAGCTTAGCCTCACACTATAGTACTTGTTTGAGCTTAGCGTGTAGTGAAATGTATCTTACGAAAAGCACAACTTGCGGCCTCGATGTCGGTAAAAAGTAGGTGAAGGACGGAACCTCTTATAATTATAAGAACACGAAATACTACAGCAGATGTATACCGTAAGCACTTCAGGTAAGAAAGATCAGTGGATGGACTTTGACGTTGAAGAGAGAAATATATTCTTTAACAAAGTAGAGAAAACATGAATTCAGTCTCCAGAGGCTACAATTTATTTTCTTGAATTGGTTCTATTTTTAATAGGTTCGAGAGTAATACGTATTCAATATTTTCTTAAATAGTGTCACTCTATAGGATCGTGAACATTTCCGTTCGGACCATGTCCGTTCGCACTCTGCGCTTACTTCTATATAACAGATTTCTCACAAAACTAGGCCATTTGCTAAACAGCAACCCTTCTGAGTCTAGGTTATCTAGTCATGCAGAACAATTCCCTGTCGAAGCACATTTGTGAATAATGAAATAACAGCTCTTAAGGTTTCAGTCCCTTCATAAATAATTTATTCTCACCAGTCCGGGTAGATTAACATGACACCTACGATTTTCTATGCAGCACTGCTCGAATACCTGTATACATTCTAAAGCGGCAATAACGGCACTTCTAATTAACGTTTTCATTCCAGCACCTCTCAAGACCCATAAGAGTGCTTTGAAAAGCGTGTTCGCATAGAGTTAGTTGAAAAGCCAGCTCTTCAAAAAGCCTAAATATCTCGACTTCAATTTTACGAACCAGAACGACACTTCTTGAGCATGTTCGAAAAAGGCGGGGTCACCGATCGCAATTCATCGTAAGAGGCGTTTTGTCGCAAACGGTTGTGACCTTTGCCACACGTCAGCTTTCAACGGGATGCCAGTCGGTGCTGCGATGTAATATCCTGAGTTAAGAAAAAATGCGATCGAGAGCCACACCTTATTACACTATAAAAACGGTATCGCCGGCACATTCTTTGGGCGCCTCCTTCTAATATTAGATTACGAAGGAGTACCGAACTTAATTTCATTTTCTTCGCACTCACTAGCCCATTCGTAAACATCGATATTCTCGAACATTTTCTTAAATCAGAAAATTAAATACTAAAGATCGCCAGTTTTCTGTAAGGAAGGATCTTCTCTGAATTATGCGCCAGTGGACATCTGAAGTGATAGGTTTGTGTTATGCGCGCGTTCCATCTTTCAAGTCACCGCTAGGAAGTAGTGGGCGCCACGAAGAACTGTATATGTTTGCATGTCCCCTTATAGCCGTCTTTAGCTCTCGCCAGAGCATTAAGCCCTGCTTAGCCTTTTGGGCTACTAGGCATTGCGGATTTTTTTCTCGTGTATTTTACTGCAAAGAGAGTGCACACACATGCGGTGGAGCCATCGGAGTCAGAGGCATTTAAATAGTGGGATGGGCTCACTTAAATTATAGGTCAATCGGTTTGTTTTCTTAAGCACAGAACTCTTCCCAACAGACATGAGTTGCGGAATACTCTATGCGCGTGATAATTTCGAGAAAGCTCCGAATTTTTAAGGCTGTTAAATTTAATTATTCTAAAACCATTTGTAACCACAGTACAGGAGCAATTTTCATTAGATAAAGGAAAAAAAAGTATTTGGTTGATCAGGGTGATTGAGTAAAACGAAAAGTGGTCCCGCCCATTGCTATCAAGGAACACTCTTTTGAATGCCACTATATTAAAAAAATGTTGACACTTATAAAGCTTACTTTCGAACATTTGCGCGTAAGCGAAGCAAACGCTTGTGTGGACAAAACATGTATAAAATTTCTAAGTTCATGCTTGTACACTACGTCTTTCTGCTGCACTTAAATTAGACTGCTGTTTTTGTTCCTTAATTTTATGATTTCAGGCATTTTTGATTTTCTTCCAATCCTGGCATTTCCCGCCTTTATAAGTGAACGTTATGTTTTTATGGCTTGTGTTTCCTACAAACTGCTGCCTTGGCCACCAAATGGCCGCCGGCAGCATTTGGTAAATGAATAATAAAATAAGTCACTCAATTCGCAAAAAATGCCTCGACGTCGAAAAACCGAGGAACCGCACTGCTGCTTCTACTAATATGTTCACATATTATAAGGAAACAATTTCCGAATTGTACACTGCACTTCTGAACGCACACGTCACGAAAGCGCCCTTGCTTACATCATCTTGCTTTAAATAATGCATGCTCTGTTAAAACAGCTCTCTAGTATTTATTTACCCATCGCATCTACTTGCTTTGTTTCCTGTCCGTTTTTCTGCGAATTCTTTGCTTCTTTTGCGAGTCTGGACGCTTTGTACGTTGCACCGGGCGCATAACGGATGCCCAGCACTAATTATGAAATAGCAGGCTTTTCATGTATGAAGTTTGTTTGTCGGCATAGTAATATTAAAATGGAGGGCATGAGAAAACAGCTAAATTACTACAGCAAGTGAGACGAAAATTTTATTTTCGGTAGTTATTTTTTTACCTATAAAAGTTTGGCTTTTGGTTGAAATTGAAGGTTTGTAGCTAGCCGTTAGTAACAGCCATATCTGTTCTGTACGCATAGTAGTGGCACCTTTATTCGCTCTCCAGGCCTGACGTAAAATAGGTCGTCACGTCAAACGTGTGCCGTGGAAAGACGTGTATTGGTTGGGGCGTTGCCCGCGTTCCAAAGACGCGCGGATTTTCAAAGGACTCAGACGTAGTCTGAACTTCTTGAGCAACAGTGCCGAGTGCAATCGGTCTTTCTCAGTTCAAAGATTTGTGGCTATTACTAAGCGCTAGCAAAAAATCTGACATTTCAACAACTATCCTAACTGTACAACTCAAACAGATAACGTTGGTACACTAACTTTAGAAGGCACGAAATTGGTACACAAAGTATATGAAGCACGAAGCAAAACGTCTTTCCATAAAGACATCAAAGTGCTGCCATTCTATCTCAGTGCGAGAATTTTACCTTAATAACTGAGGAATTTTTTGAAAACGTGAAAAAATTAATGTGCTCAAGACCACTCACTAATCAATCAAATTAAATCAATCTTTATTTAGCCTTCTTCAGCGTGTAACAAAAGAAGTTCCAGGACAAGAACGAAAACACTGCTATGAGACCCTCGATGAGGTACATGACGAGTTCATCAAAAAAATACTTAGGTGGAAGATAATTATGAATGTTGTTTTTTTCACCTGGTGACAGAAAGACAGACAGAAAAACTTTATTGAGCAAGTGAGTTTTAGACCCAGCTGGGTCCCTGGGCCACTGCGCGGTCCCGCACTGCATCAAGTAGGTCATGCCGGGACATGACGTCGGCAGCCCGAGTCACCGCAGCAAGCTGCGATGTCGGGTCTGCAGACATAAGCAGGACCTCCCAGTCCTCCCAGCTCGATATGGCGTGCTGTCCCCGCGGGGGAGGGTCAGCAGGGCAACCGAAAAGGATATGGGAGAGTGTGGCGTGGGGGTCACCGCATAGGGAGCATTCAGGGGATGTGCCGCAATAGTGGGATAAAAGCTGAGGGGATGACAGAGAGCGGGTCTGGAGGCGTCTGAAGAGGATCTGTTGGGAGTGCGTAAAGGAGGGGTGGGGAGGAGGGTAAGAGCGACGGTCCAAACGGGGTATTTGCGTGAGCTCCGCAAAGGTAATTCACAAGGGTGGAAACTTGGGCGAGTCGGTAACGATGATCCATGGTATATGGGGAGCGCAAAAACGGCACAAGGGACAAAGAAAGACGGACAACACAGGCGCTAACTTCCGACTGAAAGAAACCTAGGCGACCAAGACGAACGTGGACCGTGAGGGGAACCAGGCGCATGCGCTCGGAAAGATAAAGAAAACCAGGTGAACGAGGAACAACGGACATGCACGACTCAGTTAATCTTTAAGAAGGCCAGCTCTCTTTTCGACAGGGAGATAGACGGCTTGCTGACACATTTGTCTTGCAGGGCAGCTATGCGAGCTGCTTCTATAATCTCGCGAGTTAACTGATCCCGGTGTCTGGCGACGATCGAGCACTTGTCCAGATATGGCACACAACCACATTCCTTGCAGTGTAAAGCCAGATTGCTGCCAGTAAGTGTTCTCAAATTATTATTGTGCTCGCGAAGTCTCTCATTTAAGCACCGACCAGACTGACCAACATACCGCTTGACACAAGAGAGAGGGATGTCGTAAACAATGCCTTCAGTGCATTTCACGAATTTCTGTCTGTGCTTAATGGTGCACTGCGTCTTTTGGGGACGTTTATCGGCGGGCAAAGTTTTTTTGGATAGCGCTATTAGTTTGTCAGGGGTAGAAAAAACGACACGAAGATTAGCTTTTGTTCCAATTTTCTTGAGGTTATGGGACAGGCAATGGATGTAAGGAATAACAGCAATTTTCTCCTTCTTTCTTTCTGAGGGCCCGGACGGTAGTAGACTTTCCTGGCGCTTCTTCTTCAGTATTCGTTCGGCGACAGAAACACAAATATCAGCTGGGTAGCCTGCTTCAAGGAACCTTGCGATTTGTTCGTGAAAGCTCTCGCTTATGAGATGGGGGCAGGACTTTTCTAGAGCGTTGTTCAAGCATAAATTATTAATGCCTCTTTTAACGAGTTTTGAATGGGCAGAAGTGTAGGGAAGTAAAGGTTTGTTGGCTCGAGGTGAATGGCTCCAACACACGTGGTTTTCTAGGAATATAAACCGGATATCAAGGAAGCGAATTTCGTTGTTGGTAGGCATTTTGTTAGTCAATAGCAGCGGTGAAAAACACTCTTGTACATTAGCTAAAATACCGGATGCAACCTGCTCTAAGCGTGATGGCGTACACTCAACCAGAAAAAGGAAATCGTCAACAAAACGGAAAATCCTGACTACATGAGGGCTGGCAAGCCTCTCTTGGAGACTACTGTCAAGATGAGCCAAATACAGGTCACTAAGTACAGGGGCCAGACAAGACCCAATGCATATTCCCTGTTTTTGAATGTGAGCATCGCCTTGCCAGTTAATGAAACTGGAGCGGAGATAAAAGTTTAGCAATTCTAAAAAACCGCTGACGGACAGACCGGATTCATTCTGAAATGACACCGCGCCAAAATGATGGATGGAATCCTCAACTATTGTAAGCAGGTTGTGATGAGGCAATGAGTAATACAAATCTTTCACGTCAATTGAGAAACCAAGGAGGCTCTTGTCAGAAAGCGATTTCACAGCACTTAACACTTCGTCTGAACTACGTACTAGAAATGGGTCATTAATCGTCAACAATTGTAGTTTTTCTTTTAGAAACACAGCGATTGACTTTTGCCAAGTGTCCTGTTCCGATATGATTACCCTTAAGGGTACGCCAGTTTTATGCGTTTTTGCGCTAAAGAACACTTCTAGGAAGAGGCGCTTACTGTTTTCAATGCTACTGGCTACTCTTTCGAGATTGAGCTTGAGGCACAGTTTTTTGGCTTGCGCCTTAAGTTTGGGAAGTGAAACATTTCTTCCGCGTTTAAACACTTCTGATACGGCATGATTGGCTTTTTCGTTGAATACACCGTGGGGAAAGACTGCAAAACCGCCCTCTTTGTCAGAGGGGATGACGCAAAGAGATCGTTCAGCTAGGTAGGACACGACACGATCAACACTGACTTTTGAAGGGCGAGGCTTGCAGTACAATAGGACGTCGACGCCGTCGGAGGTACACCGGCCAGAGTCCTCTTTGTCGGCTAAACGAGATACACGTCGCACCATGGAAAGCAGCTCATGCGGAGTTTTCGAAGTCTCCCTTAAAAACTTTGGTCCAAGGGCCAACACCTGGCTGACGTACTCGGGGAGGATGACTCCTTCGGGGACACACACGCTGTTGCATTTTCTCGACCCCTTAGGTGGGCAGAGGGATCGAAGTTTCCTGAGTTGTAGTTGCCAGATGGCTTCAGTTGTTTGGTCCGCCAGCCGCAGATACGCTCGCAGCTGGTGAAGAGCGGCCCCAGGTTCCAGTGCCTGTTGGAGTTGCACGGCTAAGTGCTCCCTCAGAAGACGTTCATAGCGATGACATTCAGATTTTACAATCTTGCATATTCTGCGCGAATGCCCAATGCACAAGAGTGTTTTTCACCGCTGCAATTGACTAACGAAATGCCTACCAACAACGAAATTCGCTTCCTTGATATCCGGTTTAAATTCCTAGAAAACCACGTGTGTTAGAGCTATTCACCTCGAGCCAACAACCCTTTACTTCCCTACACTTCTGCCCATTCAAAACTCGTTAAAAGAGGCATTATTAATTTATGCTTGAGCAACGCTCTAGAAAAGTCATGCCCCCATCTCATAAGCGAGAGCTTTCACGAACAAATCGCAACGTTCCATGAAGCAGGCTACCCAGCTGATATTTGTGTTTCTGTCGCCGAACGAATACTGAAGAAGAAGCGCCAGGAAAGTCTACTACCGTCCGGGCCCTCAGAAAGAAAGAAGGAGAAAATTGCTGTTATTCCTTACATCCATTGCCTGTTCCATAACCTCAAGAAAATTGGAACAAAAGCTAATCTTCGTGTCGTTTCTTCTGCCTCTGACAAACTAATAGCGCTATCCAAAAAAACTTTGCCCGCCGATAAACGTCCCCAAAAGACGCAGTGCACCATTAAGCACAGACAGAAATTCGTGAAATGCACTGAAGGCATTGTTTACGACATCCCTCTCCCTTGTGGCAAGCGGTATGTTGGTCAGTCTGGTCGGTGCTTAAATGAGAGACTTCGCGAGCACAATAATAATTTGAGAACACTTACTGGCAGCAATCTGGCTTTACACTGCAAGGAATGTGGTTGTGCGCCATATCTGGACAAGTGCTCGATCGTCGCCAGACACCGGGATCAGTTAACTCGCGAGATTATAGAAGCAGCTCGCATCGCTGCCCTGCAAGACAAATGTGTCAGCAAGCCGTCTATCTCCGTGTCGAAAAGAGAGCTGGCCTTCTTAAAGATTAACTGAGTCGTGCATGTCCGTTGTTCCTCGTTCACCTGGTTTTCTTTATCTTTCCGAGCGCATGCGCCTGGTTCCCCTCACGGTCCACGTTCGTCTTGGTCGCCTAGGTTTCTTTCAGTCCGAAGATAGCGCCTGTGTTGTCCGTCTTTCTTTGTCCCTTGTGCTGTTTTTGCGCTCCCCATATACCATGGCAAAGGTGTGCGCCCGCTCTCTCGAGAATCCTGGATCGAGACTGTCCTGAGCCCGGAAATCAAACCTCGGTCCAATTTACCGGCAGCCTCGTTTCCAGGGTTCCCAGAGTGAGCCAGCACCCACTGAAGCTCTACCCTGCGCGGTAAATTTTGGGTAGGGGTGTTCAACAATTACCAGGCAAGGGCGCGAATTCTGCCCCTGGCAAAGTTGGACAGAGCCCTTTTGGAGTCGCTGAAGATGTATTGGGCGTCCGAATGTGCAAGGGCTAGGGCGATGGCGGTCTCCTCTGCCTCCTCAGGTGTAAATCCCGAGGGAAGACGGTGAGTTAGGGGGTGAGGTAGGGTTGGATTGTAGGCAACTACTACCGCTTCATGCGCTGTACATGCGGCGTCTACCCAAACGGCATCGTGGGCTTGCCCACAATACTTATGGAGGGCATTAGCGCGAGCTACGTGGCGAGGGATGTGATATTGGGGATGGACGTTTCGAGGAAGGGGTTTCACAACGAGAGCTGTATGGATGTGTCGAGGGATGGCTATATGGGTTGACTGGTTAGCGAGTATGTTGATGCGAAGAGAGGAGAGTATATGGCGGCCAGTGGCGCTCGTGGCAAGTCTAAGGTACTGTGTCTGAAGGTGCGCGTCAACGAGCTCCTGAATGGTGTTATGCATGCCTAGTGCAAGAAGTTTGGCTGTGCTAGTGCTACGAGGTAGGTTTAGGGCTGTCTTAGTCGCAAGGCGGATCATTGCGTTCACGCGTTCGGTTTCCGTGCGGTTCAATTTGAGATATGGGGTTGCGTATAGAATGCGGCTAAGCGTAAATGCGTGCACTACTTTCATGTTGTCCGCTTCGTCTAAACCCTTGTTAAGGGAGGACACCCGGCGTAGAAGGTGCAACATGGATTGCGTGGAGGCCTTGAGTCTTTTAAGGGTGTGTTTATTTCGTCTAGAATCCTGCAAGTGGAGGCCAAGAATGCGGAGAGCGGGTGTGATGGGGATAGGGGATCCTTTTAAATTGATTTGGATGGGCGAGTTAGCGCCAGATTTTGGCCTCATTAGGAAGAGCGCGGACTTAGATGGGGAACATTCGAGCCCGATGAATGACGCGTGAGAGGAGATGGTGTCTGCTGCTAACTGAAGAGTTTCCTCAATTTCCCCGTCAGAGCCATGAGTGGTCCATGTGGTAATATCATCAGCGTACAGAGTATGCTTTAGGTGTGGGATTAGAGCCAGTTTGTGAGCTAGGGGGATGAGAGCAACGTTAAAGAAAAGGGGAAAAAGGACCGCCCCTTGAGGGGTTCCGAGCTCTCCGAGTGTATAAGTGGATGTGGTAATCTGATCTATGTGCAGGGAGGAAGTGCGGCCCGAGAGAAACGCGCGAGCGTAGTTGTAGGTTTTAGGGTCTACCTGTAGAGCCTGCAGTTCCCGTAAGATGGCATCGTGTCGAATTCTGTCAAATGCCTTTGTGAGGTCAACTGCCAGGATAACTTTAGTGTGGTGGAGGATGGTATCATCAAGCACGTCATGGGTAATTTGAAGTAGGGCGTCCTGCGCAGATAGATGCGCACGAAAGCCGAGCATACTGTGGGGGAAAAGGTGGTTGTCTTCCATGTACGTTGTTAGCCGAGCAAGAATTATGTGCTCGAAGACCTTGCCTAGACAGGATGTAAGAGAAATGGGGCGGATGTTGTCTAGGGTGATAGGCTTGTGGGGTTTTGGAATAAAAATAATTTTTCCATGCTTCCACAAGGCAGGGAGAGTACCTGCCTCCCAACATTCGGTAAACTAGTTGACTAAGTCAGAGATGGAAGCGTCGTCAAGATTTGTGATAGCTGCATGGGTAATTTGATCATCTCCGGGAGCGGTATTCCGTAATTTCAATAGGGCGGCGCGAAATTCTGATTCTGTAATAAGGGCGTCAAGCTCGGGCCGGGGTGGGCCTGCATAATCAGGATACTTGCAAGGGAGACCGGGGGTTGTATAGGTGCATTTCACCTGGGCGAGGAAGGCGTTGGTGTCCTGTCGATGGTTGTGAGCGAGGCGACGAATGCTAAGGCGCGTCTGAGATTTGGATTGCGTGGGGTCTAGCATATGCCGTAACAGATGCCAAGCGCGGGTTGTGGAGAGATTGCCGCGGAGACCGTCACAAACCTCAGCCCAGTTAGCTTTGCAAAGAGTGGCACTACAGTGTACTATTTGGGATTGAATCTGGGCCAGTTTGAGTCAGTTTAGTTTACACTAGGTGAAGTTTGAATAGGAGACTAAAACTCAAACTTCACCTAGTGTAAACTAAACTGTGATGTGGTTGACATTTACTTTAACATTGACACTATAACGAACATTGATTGCAAAAGCTCCATCGAGAGTGCACATGGTCGGCCGGGTTGCGAACACTCGTGGCGGTTATGTTCACAGACAACCATCGCGCCTCTGAACCTGTCCGCACCTTCAACTTCTTTCCGCCTCCGTCCTCTATAACCCCCCGCACCCTACTTTCCCCTAGAAGAGTGTGCGTCTCATATGTGGCATATGCTATCCGCGTTAAACGTCCGCCAGTATAATGATGATAATAATAACAAATTGCTTTTGAGCAAAGGAAATGATGCAGTAACTGTCTCACTTATCTCGGTTGACACCTGAACCAGGCCATAAGGGAAGGGATAAAGGTGGGAGTGAAAGAAGAAAGGAAGAAAAAGTTGCCGCAGTGGAGGTCTCCAGATTTATTTCGACCACCTGGGTATCTTCAACATGCACTGACATCGCACAGCACACGGGTGCCTTTGCGTTTTGCGTTTCGCCTCCATCGAAACGCGGCGGCCGCTGCCGGGTTTGAACCCGGGTACTCCGGCTCAGTAGGCGAGCGCTGGGAGCGCCACGTGCGTTTTGAATTACGCGGTAGAAGCGTGTTCCCAATTTATTTCCACATGCTAGGGTTCTGTCTGCGTGCACTGATATCAAATAGCACTCACGCGCTTTTGCATTTCGCCTAGCCTGTCGGTCTATCTGGGAAAATATATTTGTTTTTTAGTCAAAACAAAAACACAGTACCTGCATTTCTGACCTAAATGGAGATACACGAAATTACAGCTTGGCTCAGAACTTTCCCGTAATATTTAAACATTCGTAACTGCACTGCTTACATCTAAAACAGAGATCGCCTCTTGTCTTAGATTTAGGTCTCCGGCTTGGACTTGTTTCTGTAACATACACGACACATTCGCTGTCTGAAATAATTTCATTTCATTTCATTTTATTACTCTTAGGGCCGGTCAGGCGTTACAGAGAGGAATGGTTAATATAACGAAACAAACAGAATATAAAAAACGAGTGGTTACAGTGCGCAAGTATAAACGGCATTCTTGAATTTTGCATGGTCCATAATGGTGACGATGGAGGGGGGCAATTGGTTCCAGTCCGAGGCATTTTTGGAGACGAATGAATTTATGAACTGGTCAGCCCTGCATTGTGAAAAATCAGCCTTTAAGTGGTGATCTCTGCGAGACGGTAAGTACAATGGAGACGTAAACAGAGATTTCATTACGCCATTGTTAGTGTAATATATTTTATGATAAGTGCATAGGCGAGATGTGCAGCGTCGTATGGAAAGATCTGGAAGCTTAAGCGTTTTTTTTCTCGCATGACGTGAGTAATTAGACATTATAAATCTCGCAGATCGGTTATGATGTGATTCAAGTAAAGAAATAAGAGAGTTAGTGTACGGATCCCATACTGAGGTAGCGTACTCAAGCTTCGAAAGCACTAGAGTTTTATACAGCAGCAGTTTTAGAGAGACAAGGATTGATGAAAAGTTGCGACATGTAATACCAAGCATGCGTTTAGCGTCATTAGTGATATACTAAAGGTGCCCCTTCCAGGAATAGATCATCTGTTATTTGAACACCAAGGTACTTATACTTGTTAACTTTGGTGAGTGAGGTGTCATTAAGGGAGTATGAGCCGGATATTGTTTGTTTAGTCATGCCTCTGATTCTCATCACTTTACATTTGTTAACATTTAGTCTCATAAGCCAGATATTGCACCAAGTTTAATATTTTTCAGGTCATTTTGAAGAGTACACGCATCACCTAGGTTAGTAACTTCTCTATATAAAACACAATTGTCAGCGAAAAGACTTATTTTAGAAGTAGCTAAAAAGAAGATCATAAATAAAGATTACGAAAAAACGGGGTCCTAGTACTGATCTTTGTGGAACGCCAGATGTTACAGGAAATATGGTGGAGTCATGATCGTTAGCGGTTACATATTGGTAGCGATTACTTAAGAAACTTAAGGGCAGAAATCAAATCATTAGTGAATGCAATTAGATGAGTTTTACAGGAATGATACTTACGAAAACCATGTTATGAGTCTGCAAAAAACGAATTAGATTACAGATATGCAACAAGGTGTGAATAGGTAATATATTCAAGGAACTTGCACGGAATTGACGTTAAAGGGCAACTGAAGACGTTTCAGAATTCGATGAGTTTAAAAGGGCCGAATGTATGAAACATGCAGGTAAGGCCTGCGAAACATTTTGCCCTAGCATTTGAAATGGCGATGTAATCGCCGAATAAAGCGGCGTCGGCGAAGAGGGTTCTCTGCAGTGCACAGTGACGAGCAGAGGCCCCATTAATGACGTCACATTCGACAGCACTACGTTTACAGCGAAAAACAGTTGTTTCATGAATGGAAACCAACGCCAATAAAGGGGAATCTCATGACGCATTGCTTCGCGGCATCGGACGACGTATAGCTGCATGAAGACGAAGGCAACGGACATCTGAAGTTTCGGCAGTAATGACGTCACAACGAGTTCCTCGCACTTCCTTAACGCCCTGAGCAGAAGCCAGAACATCGTCGCGGTTTTAATCGACGATTACGTCACCATTTTAAATGCTAGTGCAGAAATACTTTGCATGCTTTACCAAGAAGCTCCTTAGATTCGAATAGTGGTGTCTGCGGGAGCCATGCGTGCGCCTTACAATTCCGGGCATAACAAAAAAAATCGAACTTATCGACACCGGCCATTAAACAGTTGACACTCTGCCTACTCCACGCCGCATATTGTGACCGCACTCATGTGTATACGGATGGTTCGGTCTCAGGCACAAGTTTAACCTACGCCGTGGTCATTCCTGCAAGACACACCAGTATTATTCAGCAAACTTCGCATCGGACAACCTCCACCCGGTCAGAATTGGCCGCTCTTAGTGCGGCTGTGCAGTACATCGGTGCGCAAACACCCCACAAATGGGCTGTGTTCTTCGACTCAAAAGCAGCCCTACAGTGTCTTAATTCTGCTTTACGCCATGGCGATCACGATCAACTCGTAGCTGAACTAAGACATCTCCAACACCAGGCGCAGGAAGAGGGCCATGACATCGTCTTTCAGTGGATACCGGGACACTCTGGCATTGTTGGAAACGACGCAGCTGACGCTGCAGCTCGAGCGGCTCACGGCAGTGCCAACATGGTCGAGATACCGTTGACAAGAGCCGACGCAGCAAGACATCTGCGAATGCTTGGCCGAAGAGAGCTTTTAGCGTCATGGTCTTCTACTAGCATCTCCACATGCCGTCTGCACCGCCTAGACCCCTTACACCGACTCAGTCCTCCGTCCGGCCTCTCCCGCTGCGATGCTACGCTGTTGTGTCGCCTGTGGCTGGGAGTGGCGTTCACAAATGCCTACTCCCACTTAATCGCAATGGCAGACTCTCCTGCGTGTGAGATGTGTGGGTGCGCCGAAACTATAGAACACCTTCTTTGTAACTGCCCTCAGTTTCAGCGTGAGCGTGCACTCCTGGCTGCAACACTCCGCCGTTTAGATCCTCGGCCCCTTACTGAAGCCAACATTGTGGGTCCTCGGAGTAAGCCTTCATCGCAGAGGACAGCTTTGAAGACCATTTTCATGTTCTTGAAGGACTCAGGACTGAGTGCAAGATTGTGAACAATCAGTGTGTGCCCTATGTATCCTGCAAGTAACGGCCAACGGACATGTGGAAACGTTATCATATTTCTTTGTTCTCTCCCTTTTATATCTCTCCCTCCGTTCCCCTTCCCACGTGTAAGGTGGCATACTGGGCGCTGCCTAGTTAACCTCCCTGCCTTTCTGTCTTTCTCTCTCTATAGATTCGAATTCTTGAATGAACTCGAATTCTCAGAAAACCATTTTAGCTTCCCTTTAAGGAAACAGTCCTGTAGTTATTATTATTATGTACGTCACCAGACTTGTGGACAGGAACCACCTTGCCGATCCTCCTGTCGTTAGGTAGCGATGTGCTGAGGAGGGACTGTGTAAAAATTTAGGACATCAGGGATGAATACAAACATCTACTCTTGAGGAAGATATAATTGAAGCCGTCGACCCTTGCAGCTGATGCAAGCTTTCCTTTCTGAATTAGCTTTCCAACCCATTCATCACTGATAGCAACTGGATCCACTGGAAGGATTTCTGAAAGCACATTGTCAAGTAATGTAGACAGTACAGTGTTAGTAAGCCATGAAAAAAATTTAAAATTCAAGACATCACAACACTTGTCAGGTGGAACCGGGACACTATTTTGGGAGTGAAGTCGAATATCTTTTTTCTTGCGCGTATTAACGACGCTCCAGAATTTTTGTGGCGTTTCCAGAATTGTTACGAAGGCAGTGTAATTTGCAAGGTCTTCGTTATACCGAAGTAGTTATTCGTCATGTTTGATTGCAGCACAATAGAAGAAAAAGTAGTTGTAAGCATCACTAACACAATGGCACGGAAGAGGAAGGTAATGTCGTCTTGGCGCACGAGAAGTAGAAGCACTGGCGCGGTTATTTCTTATTCTTAGGAAAATAAAAGTGACGCCATGTGAAAAACCTTCTAAGTAGAAATGGGCCTTCAGTGATCGGTTATGCCGTGGTTTAGGTTTAAGCGAAAACAAAGTATTTAAATGTCAAAACAGATACAGAAGTTTTGATATGCCCCGTCTCTGCAGTCCTTCGTGCACTGCGTGTAGCTCTGTGGCATTCGGACCGAAACAGCGCGAGAGAGCAGCTGAAGCGTAGATTCCTCCTTACCTCACCAGGATTATGAGTTAGGTGAGAAGCACACACTGAATTTAAAATCAATGATCGCGGCACGTAGTTTGCGGAGGATCCTTTATATAATTTAGTTTTCTCCTCATTTTGTAGCGATAGCTACATTACGGTAGCATTTCGAGCCTTCAGCGTGGCGGCGGCACGTGACGGCGGCGGCGCAGCAACGGCGTGGCTGCGCCGCTACCGCAACGTGGTCACGCGGCCAGCTGTAGCTATCGCGTCACTCGAGGTTTTTTTTTATTTAACAGGTACACTTTGCGCACTATTTCTTGCTTGCTGATGGCAGTGGCTGTAATAACAAATGAGCAAAAAGGTGAAGAAATTATCGCCTAAAGAAACTTTACAAAATCCGGCTAGATGTCCATCGGTGAGAGCAGAGCCATGCCTTGCAGCGCAGTCGTTAGGAAGGGCCAGGAAGAAAGGAGACGAGGGCAACAAGTGGGCGACGGCAAACATCGCTTTTTGCCTGCGAACCGGTGATTCTTGGAACAAAGACAAAGGATGTGGCTGGTGAAAAAGAACAGAATAACAGCCAGACATGCGGAGAAACCATCGCCCTAGGGTCGCATTTTTCTCTCCTCTCACTGCGAAAGCTGTCAAGAAGTGCGAGACGCAGCACTCGCTATCCAATGAACGAATAGCATCTACAGGTTCTCTTCTCGTATCAGAAGGCCGATCTGGTGCATCGCTTCTGATCTTCCTCCCGCAGACAAGGCCGCCCCGAAACTGCTGCCTTGCTCGGCCCGTAACTTGGTTTCTTATGGCCCTTCTGTCCTCGTCGCATGGACGTCTCCAGGCTTCGGGAGTCGCTCAGAGAGGCCCGTCATTCTTCCCGAGTCTCCAAGAGAAAGCTCCCATTTCCATCTCTCTTTCTCTCTGCTTTCCTTTCCCTTTAGGTAGCTACAGCTCAAGCGTGTCCATCAGAACCGAGAGTGGTGCCGAGTAGGACACGTCTACCGCTATGATCTAGTTTGTCTGGGCTGCATGGCTACATCTGCTATTCCTTTTCGCCGCTTTGATTTCGTGATCTCGCATTAGGTACTCCTTCTCTAGGTTTTGTTTTTTTGCCTGCCAGTAGTCCGCTGGATTTTAATCCTTTCTTGGTTTTTCTCATCTAATTTATAATGTTTATAACCTTTCCCTTTGCAAGATCTTGTGGGCCGCAAAGAAGGCTTCAAAGGGATAAGTGTTTCATAGGGATACTTAAGCACTTTACATTGCTTGACTTTAAAATTTTAGAAAAGTAAGTTTCGTATGAGTCAATATTCTTTGCATATAGTGATATTCAAAGGGTTAGTTTTTGATGGCAATATGCAACAGCGCCGTCCATCTTGTGTTGCACTGATCACCCATCCTTCATTATTTCAGTCGGCCATGCGCAATATATAGTTACTAGCAAGTTTTGGTACTGTATAACGGATCACCTTCCTTGTTTCTTCCGTATGTATTTTTGCTGCTCTATGTGCACTGTGACGTGACATTACAAATAGAAATTGTCTATTAGGTTGTAATCATTCGTCCTGCTGTATGCACGCACGCTTAACACTGTTACACTTATATCGCAGACATTCACGTTATTTGTTACTTGTACCGTTAAATTTTTGCTGTGTTTATCGATATCGTTGTATCAACCCCCTCCCCTCTGTAATGTTTCCTGCCTGAGGGTATCAATAAATAAATAAATTAAACGATAAATAAATATTGAATCACCGTGATTTTCCAAATATTTAAGAATGCTTTTATGAAGTAGTTTTGTTTTTGTAGACTTGAGATACGGTTCCAGGGATTACCGTGAACACACCGGGCTCTGTAGCTCTAACCTGCGGTGTAACGTTCTCTGCTAATATCTCTCAACTTGAGATAAAGCAAACAGATTGACCTATAGGTTATGATCGAGGACCTCCAGCTGGATTTCCACGCGGACGCTCCCGTGAGCTGACGGATGAGTCAGGCAACGGGCGATGGCAGGGCGCCAAGTTCCAGCGCACAGAAACGGCAGCGACGACGGCGGTGGAAACAAAGTTGTGACCGCTCGGGCTAATCTCCCCGGTGGTGGAGCACGCAGCCTCTCGTCTCGGTTGTACGGAACGATGGCGGCAAGAGAGGGAAGTAACTAGTTGCGACATTTTGACTATAGCGCCAGTTATGGTTTCCCAGCTGGTTTCTTAGCACCAACTGCTCGTTTATTCAGAACCCACAGCGCCCGGAGGCATTACAGGGGGAAGAAGACAACAAGCAATCCTTACATCACAGATTTAAAACGGGGGAACTGCTGCCACTCGGCAATGAAATACTTGCTATACACAAAATACTCAAAATCAAAACAATGAACATCGGAGAGAGAGAACAAATACCATGAGCCGCAGAGTTCAATACCATTACCTGCCATTAGTTCGGATATCGAATTGGTGTGACCGCACTAGGAACCGATGAAACGCACTGCCCGTCTTTGAAATTTTCAGAGCATTTATGTTGCACTTCATTCAATGCTAGCATATTCCAGCTTACGTCTTGCAAGGCTTGTATATGCCACAAGCTTGACATGTGCGGGAGCATCCTTGAGTTTATGCCTGAGCACGCATGGTTTGAGAAAGGCGCAAGAGAAAATGATATTAGTATCGGTATTCCAGTTTAGGCGATTATTTATTGCGACTGCAAGATATTTGTATTCCTGAACTTCGGTTAAGTGACGGCCCTTGACATATAGATTATATTGGGACTAAAGAAAAAAAACAGAAAGATGTGTCCCAGCTCACGCAAGTAAGAATACAGAAGGGGAATTTTTTTCCTGGTTATGCAAAGTAAAACAAATTTATCTGAGTTCAATTGCATGCCTCCTTCCTGGCACCATGCATTGAAGCATATTATTTAGTTCAGTGTAAAGTGAGTGCTTATCGTCAGTTTCCCGAATTTCTTTAAAAATGACGCAATCGTCAGCGAAGAGACGCATTTTTACATATCTTGTATAAGGTGAACTATGTCGTTACAAAAGATCAGGAAGAGGAATGGCCCGATAGCACTATCCTGCGGTACTCCAGAAGTGACTGGAAGAAGTTCAGAGTTGAAATCATTAGCGTGCACGTATTGATAGCGATTGGTTAAGTAAGCGGACTTTCAGGCAATCAGGAAACTGAGAAGTTTGGGTTGCTTTAATTTGGAGATCAATTTGTCATGTGTAAATGGCGGATCCTAAACAGTGCACGCATATTCAAGGATCGAGCTTACACTTGCCTAACAAAGCAAACCCCGAAAGGCTACTGAATTACAGCATTGCGGCGAGGACAATGTATTGAAAGTCCCGCCTTGGCAAATGTATATTCGACATGTAGATGCCTATTTAACTCTGGCGTAAAAAAAACATGTAGGTGCTTGTATTCAAATACACGGCGTAACAAAAAAATTATTTAGGACGTAGGTTCAAACTTGAGAAATTCTTCTTTTTGTGCATACCATATACACTGTATCGTTCAGGTTATGTTCCGTACGCCATTTTGTGCACCTCAAAGACATTTTATCCAAGTCCGGCTCATGTAGGTGGCTATCTCAAAAGTGACTGTCATGTGAAGCACTCTATCATCTGCAAGCAGCCTGATATGAGGTGCACTACCATCAGTCATTAACATAGAGTAAAAATATTATTGGACCTAATAAGTGCCCTTCGATGACGCCCGATGTGACTTCCACCATCTGAGATTGTGCAATATTGACAACAACAAACTCTTAAAAATCAAACAAGAGCACTCTCTGACCCAAAATATGACTTGAGGATTAATATTGTAATTATACATTTTTTAATTAAGCAGATAATTGTTTACTGTATAAAACGCTTTCTGATAGCCTAGAAAGCCACTGAAAGCTGCTTGTCCAGGTCATCTAAGTAATGTGTAAATTCTGTTAAATGGGTGACGCAGGAAAGGTTTTTTTTTAATAATGAATTCGCATTCATTTGCCTAAGGACACTAGAGTAAAGTACGTGTTCTCATATTTTACACCCCATACACGTTAAAGATAAAAGGAGGCAGTTTAAGGCACACTTTCTGGGACCTGCTTTATGTGCAGGCAAAGTGCTCGCATTTCTTCAATCATTTGGCACACACACTTCCTTCAGTCACTTGTAAAATATTATCTTTAGGAACAGGGCAAGGAAACGCGCACACAGCCAGTAAAAGGAGTGTAAAAGTCCAACTTTCCTCTTTAATTCCAAACAGGAAAGAGCCAGCCGGTTCCCAGAGAACACAGTGGTCTGACTCCCCTCTTCCATGTGCTGATTAACGACGGCGGCGCATGCACACCTTTCCTGCCGGGCAGTGCGGGTGGCAAGGCGGTGACCTTTTCGCAAGTGACGCTCCAATCTGACCCTGTTCGAAACCATGTCCAGCGAGGCTTGCTTGAACTAGTGAAGAATCTCTTTCATCGCTGAAAGTGTTGCGTTATGGTGGCCGCATCGCCATCGCTATCGGAAGCGCATCGAGAGGGCACAGGCCACGCCGCCTCCTGTGGGCAGCTGGGCAAGTCTTCAAGAATGACCACCTTACTTGCCGCAAATGAGGCAGCTACATTCCCCAGCTAGAGAGCCAGGCACAGCGGACTGCATAATACCGGCCCGCTGACAGGCTATCGATGCCTGGAGGAAATTCTCTAAACATGTAAAATCAACTGTAAAGTCTTCTTCATCACCCTTTGTCTCTCGCTAGTCCGGCTCCGGCTGCCCCATCCTTGATCCCAACCCGTGGGAGAAGAGATCGGTCTGCTTTCCCACCTCGCTGTTCCCCTGTGTGACAAGTTGGCCAGGTATCCACGCCAACTGTCTGACGTTAGCGTACGCTTTTCTGGTTTGGAGGATAATCAGTTCTGCACTTATTCTTGTTCATACATTCGCATTATGCTCATAATCCTCATATTTTATCAATAGGTATTTCAATGTGAAAAGAAGACAATAAATTGAGATTTTTATTGATACTCAATATGATTGCCTTTTCGTGGCTCTGCTGAGGTTCCTTCGACAGCAAAACAAAAAGCCGTGTCTAATTATGAGAAACTTGAAGTTTATTGTTTGCGTCCATTAGATTTGAACTCATGTTGTTGATTTGGCCCAGACTTGCATTGTCCTTGTGATCACTCACTGGAACTGAATGGCAAATTGCTATAGCCTCAGAGGTCCGGATTCAAATTGCTCAAGTTCTCGCAGCGTGCGAAAACACGCGCTAGTGGTGACGCCTGTATTCACTTTTTTTCTTCGTTTTCAGATAGACTATACTGTCTTCCATTAAATCTGTGCAATAAATACATATAATTCAACTTCATAGTCAACATCAGTACTCCATTAATTATTTTAACGGTGCGCGGTTGCAAAAGGTGACATACATATTGAGGCCCATTGTCGACAACTGTAAAGGGACCTCATCTGCAGAATAACCCAGAAAACGATGAACTAAAGCGAAGCGCGTTCGACCTTTCAGTGTATTTAACAACGACGGCAGTCTTTTCCTTCATAATCGGCTACAGCCCACTGCACCAACTCTCGCACACTGTTGAGCGCTTGCTTCCATTCTTCCATGGGGCCCCATATCTAAGGCATTTTGTTTATAGTTCTAGTAAACCCAAAAAGGCTGCAATTTGCCTCATACTCTCAGACGGCAGACACTTTAGCCGGTTTTAGCCAGCTTGCTGCGGAAGAGCGTTTACTTCAAAGGTATGAAAATCCGTACTACCTCCGCGAAGAGGCAATTTTGAATTAGAAATGTAGATCACAGGTGAGTATGCCTTAATTATAAAAGTCACAATTTGGCAACGTTTCAGGTTTCTGGTTACCCATTGTGGCATTTAGGTTCTTGTATGAATCAATTAAAGGCGAAGTGAACAACTCCCTGTTATTCAGCTCCATGGCACAGGGAGGGTAGGCACACGGTGCCTTGGCACTGGAAAAGTTAACAAAGGAGTGGAAGCTTCAGGGTGCTTGCCCTGGGGCTTTCCCCTTCCTTGTTCAGTTCTATTTTATCTTAACGAGTGAGGTGATTTGATATTACGGCACAGGCATCTTCAGAGGCCCCTCCCAGTTATCATGGTGGCGATTAGTGTGTGGTAGCAGCGCATTTAAATGAATGCATATTCTCTTACAGCAGCTGCAAGAATTTACACGAGCTATGATATACTTCATAATTAATGTTTATGTGACAGTGTGTCACACATACATAATGAAGGAACGTAAGGAAGAAATTGGCAGTGGCTTAGCTCGGCTATGCCAGGATGTACGTAGCGAGAGGTATGTTTCCCTGGCTATGCTTGTTGTGGTCACTGTATGTTTAGCAATGAAAGACATTGGGTGTACACATCTTTCATTCATTTTGCTTTACCTAGACGAAGACTGCCCGATGATCTGTGAAGTAGCATGCAACGGTCTCAATTTTATCGATACAGTATTTCGATTGGGCAGAGCCTCTTTAGTGCGCAAGCTCTATAGTAGTTCCCCATTGTGGAGTCTGGACGTGAGGGTCCGAAGCCAAATTAAAGTAAAACTTTTCTTTCATACACTGACTAACATCCCCTGTCACACGGGACTTCTTCACGGCTTTTGCCGTAAAGTTGTCTTATTGCACTAAATGAGGAAAACCGAAAAGGAGCAGCGACGCTGCTACACGGCAAATCCAAAGGAGCTAGAATGCGGCCTCCGTGAATGCCAAAAGTCACCGCTGTGTGTGAAGCGGCGCTAGTAACATTATGAAATTAAAGCAGACGGTAGCACTTCAGCTAAGAGGATAAGAGTGCTTTCGTTTATGTTGAAAAAAGTAGCTATCACGATAATAAACCAGCGTTCTGACGGTGAGAAACGGATATTTTGAAACAAAAGTTTCTTTTTTTTCATCGTCCTCGGTCCGACCACTGTAGGCGCACTTTTCCGTTCGGCTCCTCGTTGTGTGTGAGAAGCGTGCATTGTTGCTTATGTCCTTGTGCGTATTTCAAAGAAATTAGGTTGTGCCTGGTTAGCGTGCTGCCGTAATCATGAGCGACGAATCGGAAGATGTTAGACCGAAGTGTGAAATTGCCAGGAAGATTGCCGCTGTGGTATCATTACGCGCGGCGGCGGATGCGTCTAAGGCGCACGGTGACGCACTGGAAGAACGACTTCTCGCAAACATTGTCCATTGCAAAGCCGTCGCGTTCCTTCCGCGAACTGTGCACCTCAGTAGGTGGGTGTATCCTCGCAACAAGCGATGGTTTGAGGATACTTTGCCGAAACTCGGAGACCAGCATTTTTGACAGGCGTTCCGCGTTGGCCCGGCTTCCTTTCGGTACCTTGTGGACCGGTGCCGGCCTGCAATGCAGCGTGTACATAAAAATATGCGGGAGGCCATCAGTGTAGAAAAGAGAATCGGCGTCGGTCTTTTCGAGCTCTGCTCAGCTGCCGAAGATCGGGTGGTAGCTATAGTCTTTGGTGTTGGGCGGTCAACTGTGAACACTATATATAGGGAGTTTGCCGAGACTGTGGTGGATGTGATCGAACCGGGGTGGCTCCGAATGATGGCACCAAACGACATGGATGAACATATTATGAGTTATACGCTATGACAGGATTCCCGCAATCAGTGGGGGCCTTGAATGGCTGCCATTTCCCGGTGTCTCCACCCCACTTAATGCAGTGGTCTATAGGAACTACAAAGGCTGGCAAGTGTTTTTTTTTGTTTTCCCTTGGTTTCTATTTAGTGCATTACGTAGTTGGCATAATAGTGAAGTGAAACAAGGTAGTTATTACAATATGTGTGAATTTACCTTCATGGCTGCATACAATGCTGCAGCATTCTTTCAACGTGTATTTAATTTCCATGGATCTAAAAAAGTCCTTCGCAATCTAAAATCACCTTTACAGCCTGTCACCTGTATTTATAATTCTGTTTTCAGTTATCATACGTATAGAAGTTCGGCTCCATCCACACACACACCCATGTATACTGTTGTCCACATCTAAGGTGAATGTGTGCTAATTATATTAGATGTTCACAAACTATTGTGCAGGTGCAGTCAGGGCATGGAGCTGTCACTACTCTCATGCGCCTTGCACAGCCACAAGGATGTGAACATTACTCGCTTTCGATGTCCTGAAGCGCTTCTGTTTTCACCTTAGATGTAGACGAACCGCTACAGCATTAGGCTTCTTCTGATCTACTGTTCTTAAATACACGCTAAATATTTCCATCATGTAACCTTGCGCATACAAAATGTTCTTTTCTTTTGTGCAGGTAAAGTGTCATCCTTCTGGCCCTTGTGGACCATAAATAACGGTTTCGGTACGTTTCTGCACGCAGCCCAGGACGGTGCCACGACTCCCATGTGTACAGTCAATCGGATCTGGCTGAAACAGTTAAAGGGCCGCTATTCAAGACGCCGGTCACAGTGATTAATGGCACTGCTTTTCCCCCGATTATCCTTTGCGACCAGGCGTTTGCCCTGACGGGGAATCTCATGAATTCCTTCCCGCATAATGGCATTTTAAAGGAGGAAAAAAGAGTGTTCAATTATCATCTGTCCAAAACCCGAAGGATTGTTGAACATGCCTTTGGGAGAATGAAAGCCCGCTTTCGATATACCATGAAAAAGATGGAGTGCGAGATCAAGCATGTGCCTGTGATTATTAGAGCTTGCTGGACTCTCAACAATATATGTGAACATTTTGGTGCCCGGCTACAGCAACAATGGTTGGATGAGGTTTGTCAGCATGGCACAGGATTTGAGCAACCTGCTCATACTACGCAGTTAGAAGTTGACAGTGGGGCAAGTGTTCGGGCAGCTCTTGTGCAGTACTTTCAGCAGCTGCAGTAGAAGGGCACTGAACATGACAAAGTGTGCTGCCCATGTTTTGTACCTCTAAGCAGCATACCTAATCCTTGGTAGCATTTGATGCCAATGTGGGACTGCAGCTGGTCTAGTTTTGTGTCCTGCTACCTTCCACTTCAAACCTTCCTGAAGGAGTGGTTTTCTTGCACAAACAAAATCAGAAGAATGGGTTACCTCAGTCACCACGTCAACTTCTTAACCTTGATTTCTAACATCCAGGTTAATTAACTGACTTAGTGGGGTTTCCCACCAAATTTCGTTGGTGTGAGAAGCACTCCTTCAGGGCGATTTCTGACATGGCATGATCTGGACATAGTTAACCACGTGCAAGACACACAAGCACTGATAAGGATATATGTGTCAATATGCGTCTTGTGTGAAGAACTGTCTTTGTATACAGTATCAGTACTTTCACGATTAGTTATTCCTAGTGCAAGAGTGTGCACATCAATTTTGCCTTGTTCTTTCGCCTTTGTCTTTTCTGAGGTACTTTTTGTCGCTTTGTTGTTAAACTTGCACAGCTGTAAGTACTGTATCGCAACACTGCCTTGTGCCTTTCACGCAGCCTGGGGCCCAATAGTAGCATGTACATGAATGCAAGCTGAGGTTTATACATTTTATTTATTCAGGAAGTCCTTCAGCACCTCAACGAGGTCTTCTTCGGCTTTTACTTGTCGTTCACGAAGCCGAAGCTCTTTCTCTCTATACTCCTTGAGATCCTGCAGCAGGAGACGCTGCTCCTCTAGCAGACATTGCTGGGTTCCTTGGGCTGCCGAAAGTGGTCGCTTCCGCTTCCGCTGCTGGCGGCTGGTACCCGCCACAACTGTGGCAGTGCTTGCTGTGCCCCACAAGTGTGGTTGAGGCTCTGGTGCAGGGTCTTCTGCAGCAGCAGATGTGCCAGCTGCCTCAGCTGTTGCTTCAAGCTCAAATGAGCTTTCATGTACGTTGCCAGTCTAAATGACGGAGACAATCTGCATGAGGAGCGTTTGAAACAATGATGAAACATTAACAGGAGGTCAAGCTTATGCTCACAAAGAAATTGAGCAAATAACTCTCCAGCTATGCTTTTTTTCAGGACTCTGATGAGTGTTGTCAATGAAAGCATATTTATGTTTACAGTGGTAAACCATCCATTTGTCTGCTGTCACAAGAGTGCTACAACTGAAATGAGTCTCTGTCAGTCTGTCCGTTACACCTCAGTACAAAACATGGCTGTGATCACCTGCTGATATGAGTTAACTTGGCATTTAGCATTATTTACCAATCTTGCATTCATTGTTTGATACACCTTCATGTCATAACGTATGTAAAGGTGTTATCTTTTTGTCCGCCATTACAAGAGTGTCACAACTGAAATGAGCCTTTGTCCATTACACATCAGTTACAAACAGAGCTGTGATAACCTGCTGATATGTTTTAACTTGCCACTTAGCGTGATTTACAAATCTTGTAATATTCATATGTTTGATACACCTTCATGTCATAACATATGTAAAGGTGTTGTCATCCAAAATAAATGACACAAAGCCTTCGATGAGCAACTTATGAACAGTGGTTTGTTGTGCAGTGCGGCTTCAAACTACAACCAATAAAAAGCTAGCTGAATTTCTGGATTGAATAAAGGGCACCGAATTTTCCAAACGAGCAGTTTTCTACTCTGTATTAACCTGGCATTTATATTTGTTCAGGTTTCGAAGGTTGAGAAGTCCTCCTTGCAGATGGAGATTGATGTTCTCCCAAGTAAATTACCTCTTCGACTGTGCTGACAGGTTGGCAGCTACTCTCTTCCACCAGAGAGCGGTCATTTACTGGAAGGCGTTTCAAAAATCTGTGCAGCTCCCAGTAGAATGTCCAGGGTATGGCACCCTGGGCAGTGTGCTTTCGTGACCACCCCCTGCAAACAGAGTCCCATGAGCACTACGTTCCCAAGACTCGGGTAGTCAAAAGAGTATCTCGTATAAATGCCCATTTTAGCTGCTGCTACTGAACAAACATGGCTACTGCGGCAAGTACGCATTTTCGCACACTGCACGTTGTGTGAAAAGCAAGCTGCCCCCAACCCACTGCAGCAGCCCCTCTCACATAATGTTAGTCAAACCTATGACTCACCTGTCGCATGTTTTGAAAGCTGCCGCGCGGTTATCATAGCACAAAATTTCGCGACACTTAGGGATCTAATATAAATTCTCGGTATATATAAAAGTAGCACTTGGCTATGTTCACTACTCACCGATATTCTGTTGTCAGGTTTTCTATTTTTGAGTGCACCTGCTCCTTTGTCTTTGCGATGCCTTGTTCGGCCAGTGAAGTAGCAATGGCCTCGTAAACGGGCCCGTTCCGTTTCTCGCCGCGTAGTTCTGAGAGATGGTCTTTCCAGAGACGGATAAGTGCCCAGGTTTCGCGCTCCGGCCAGTGGGTGCGCTATCCTCTCGTTTTTTTTGCTGTGCACTTCTGCGCGCCCAACTCGGCTGTTGCCTGAGAGACCTCAATACTACCTGCCTCCATTAAAATTTTGTACAAAATTAAAATTAAATACAGTTAAAAACAAATCACTATAAATATATAAAGGAGCTCAACTATATGCGAGCGGGAAAACAGAAAACACAAGCAAACGAAAAACGCTTTGCTGTGTTTTCTTCGTTATCCAACTTTCTTTTTACCTTAATAAAAGGAAATTAATTTTACAATAATTTCATTTTTATCGTACAGCTTGTGGGGCGTAAATATCTAGTGTTTCCTTCTGTGTTCACTTTTTGAGCACATTTCTTGTGCACTTTAGATGTTTTAACTTGAAATGCTTAGAAACGTTAACTGATGAATAGCCTTATTAGTGGAACTTCGAAAAAGAAATAAAGCCTGCAGCCTGCTTATATACTATAAGCCATTAATCACATGTAGATTTAGAATGACTAACAAAATAACCAGTTAGCAAGAGTTAACATAGGTTTGGCGCAAATAATACTGACAGAAAAAAATGTAATTGCATTCCGGAAAGTGTCACTCGCATACAGCTTCGGTAGCATTACATTTTTCTGCGACCCCGTTAGGTGTGGTCTTTCCCTCTTTGAAAATATTACTATTAAATGAAGTATAATAAAAATCGATGTTTGATTTAACTATTCTACAAGAACATCTGCGTGCCAAATCGAGCCTTTATTGGGCGCTGTACTCATAACCAGGGGCCGAAGCTATGCGTGGGCGCACTTACGGACTAATTGTAACTCACCAGTAGGGCATAGAAGGGCCATTCGAAGGACAGCAAGATAGTTAATATATCGCTGAAAGCCTGAATAGCCATGTTCGGTGTTAGAAGTGCGCACTTCAACTGCTGGCTGGCACTAAAAAAAGCCTCAGGTACCAACCACAATTGCTAGTTGAACTGCAGGTGGGATTATAAGCAGAGGCGGCGACTGACGTTCTCTCAGTTGGGGCGTTTTTTCATCTAATGGATAGCGACTTGGCCACCGCCGAGCGGATGTGGCGAGCTGCTTTTCTGTTATTTGAGGCTGTGTTGTGTCTTCTTTGTATAATAAAAAAAGCAACTCAGATACGCTTGTAGCGCGCAAAAGCATGCTTTTTGTATTGTTCTCGTCAAAAAGGGGAAGGCACTAAAAAACAGACAACAACTCAAGCTTAAATTTATTCCTGCTATTCAGTGCTACCACCAATGTTCAATACGAAGTGCATATAGTACCCACTTTCAAGTTGCAAACAGCAGAGTAGCAATATGCCTGAAATGAAGGAGGTAGAAAAGGGCAGGTGTCATAGTCACTTCTTCATCAAAGGGGAAGGATATAAGTCTGCAATTTTATTTGAATGAAATGTTTTTCACTCAGCACCATTAGGCGCAACACTTTGGTTGGTTTGCACTGTTGTGACCTCAGTGGAAAATATATTGCGAGCAGCGAGTGTCCACACTTGACCAATGAAGGTGACCGATGCCTGTGATCCCCCAAATCAGAACATATAACAGCGGCAGTCTTATGTGTTCCTCACAAAGTGAGCGATGGAGACCTTGCAGTCAGCCTGCTCGACAAGGGACTTCGGTGCAAATGTCGCTATGCTGTCTGTGCCCCACATAACGTCGAAACGTGTGAAAGCGTCCAACGTAAGTTCGCTTAGCCGTACGCGCTCAGTGGATGAAACCTTCACTCTCTCCACCCTATTAAAGATGACCCAACCAGTCCAGGCAAGTGCTGCAAATTTTGTGTACATCGCATTTCATTTGCGTGTATGTATAATAAATGTCATGCCCTGAAAGGAAAGATGAGCGCACTTGAGCAGACTTTAGCAGGTTAACTTTAAGCATACAAGACAGACGTATAAAAGGCATACCTCCGCTGTCTCCATCCTAATACGGTAAGCTTCCCCATCAAATTTTCGGAAAATAATGTATTACTTTCTCTTTAGACGTGTAGTGGGAACATATTTCTTTGTGCTGTTGCCCCAGAAAACGTTTTAAGTATTTCATAGCAACGCCCAGTCTAGCGGGTGATACTCGAAATGGATCCATTTGCGAGCAACGGTGCAATTCTGCTGCCCAGGGGCGGCTTATGAATTAATAAATTTCTGCTCTCCGGAACGAACCTTGTGTCTGCCTACACGTGGTTACGTAAATGGAAACATTGGCACAGTGTTCTTACTTCCCTCTTTCTTGCAGCTTCCTGACTACTTCAGTTTTCATGAAATTTCCGTGTCCCCCGTTTCCATGACAAGTATTTATCGCAGGAACAATGCGGCCTTGGAGCAGGAAGACACGATGTCTTGTGGTCCTTGCATAATTTCACATCCTCGCTCTTTCTGAGAAGCCTTGAGGTGGTTTTGTCGCTGCCGTCGCTTCCATTCATTAATGTGCACAGCCCGGATGGATCACCGTGTTTTCTTCCGTCTTCGTACCAGACACGGCAGACATGGTTGGCGCACTCGCCTGCTCTTGAGCTGTGTTATCTGATAATCTTAGCTTCTACAGATATGTGTGAGGGAGGTAACAGCAGCAATGCTGGTGCTTTTAATGGCCGGACTTTTGTTGTATGCACGTGGTGGCGTTGTGTGCGGTTGGCAGGTGGTTCTTGGAGGCTACCGCGGACACTGCCGATGGATAGTTAACACTGCGAATTAAGAAAGAAAAGAAAAATACAACGAGCGCATATATCTCAGCTTTAATACTATGACCAAATACGTGAAATATAATGCGACATGAGATGGGGTTCCCGACGTTCATGTTGACACATCCTCGAATGCTGGTAACCAAAAGCCGCGTTTTCACTTCGAATTGAAGGCAGCTCAAGTGTGTGTGTGTGTGTGTGTGTGTGTGTGTGTGTGTGTGTGTGTGTGTGTGTGTGTGTGTGTGTGTGTGTGTGTGTGTGTGCGTGTGTGTATGTGTGTGTGTGTGTGTGTGTGTGTGTGTGTGTGTGTGTGTGTGTGTGTGTGTGTGTGTGTGTGTGTGTGTGTGTGTGTGTGTGTGTGTGTGTGTGTGTGTGTGTGGTGTGTGTGTGTGTGTGTGTGTGTGTGTGTGTGTGTGTGTGTGTGTGTGTGTGTGTGTGTGTGTGTGTGTGTGTGTGTGTGTGTGTGTGTGTGTGTGTGTGTGTGTGTGTGTGTGTGTGTGTGTGTGTGTGTGTGGGTGTGTGTGTGTGTGTGTGTGTGTGTGTGTGTGTGTGTGTGTGTGTGTGTGTGTGTGTGTGTGTGTGTGTGTGTGTGTGTGTGTGTGTGTGTGTGTGTGTGTGTGTGTGTGTGTGTGTGTGTGTGTGTGTGTGTGTGGTGTGTGTGTGTGTGTGTGTGTGTGTGTGTGTGTGTGTGTGTGTGTGTGTGTGTGTGTGTGTGTGTGTGTGTGTGTGTGTGTGTGTGTGTGTGTGTGTGTGTGTGTGTGTGTGGTGTGTGTGTGTGTGTGTGTGTGTGTGTGTGTGTGTGTGTGTGTGTGTGTGTGTGTGTGTGTGTGTGTGTGTGTGTGTGTGTGTGTGTGTGTGTGTGTGTGTGTGTGTGTGTGTGTGTGTGTGTGTGTGTGTGTGTGTGTGTGTGTGTGTGTGTGTGTGTGTGTGTGTGTGTGTGTGTGTGTGTGTGTGTGTGTGTGTGTGTGTGTGTGTGTGTGTGTGTGTGTGTGTGTGTGTGTGTGTGTGTGTGTGTGTGTGTGTGTGTGTGTGTGTGTGTGTGTGTGTGTGTGTGTGTGTGTGTGTGTGTGTGTGTGTGTGTGTGTGTGTGTGTGTGTGTGTGTGTGTGTGTGTGTGTGTGTGTGTGTGTGTGTGTGTGTGTGTGTGTGTGTGTGTGTGTGTGTGTGTGTGTGTGTGTGTGTGTGTGTGTGTGTGTGTGTGTGTGTGTGTGTGTGTGTGTGTGTGTGTGTGTGACACACCGATCTGACAAAGGACAAGTCATATAAGAGAGATAGGCGTCGCTCCGGCGCCCAACGCGCAACCACGACGGATGCGGCGACAGCGGCAGGATCTTTCTTTTTGTGTTGCGAAAGAAAGGACTTGCCGACCAGCACCGTCGGCAGTGCGGACACAAATGCATGACCACTCGGCCATAATGGCGTCGTTTGAGGAGCAAAGCCTCCCCTTTTTCCTGAAAAAAAATAACAACGGCGGCAATCCGACTCCTTTTTCACAGAGTGCTGCGGTCTGAAGTTGGTGGCCTTGCTGGAACCGGTACTTCAAGTAGACCCTGCTCAAATATCGGCTCATCTTGGGCCTGTCATCCTTGGAGCAGCATCTACATCCCTCCGGAAGAGCTGGCAGACTATGACTACATCGCCATCGCTGCAGGGAGAGATGGACCCCGCCGCCGGAACAGCTGCGACAGTGTACCCGTAACGCCACCGGGCAGCTTTCCAGGACATGACGTGCAGAACTCCTTGCGGTTTCAAGTAGTCAAGAAGGGCACTTTCCGAATACCACACTGGTACTCCCTATTAACACATGTGTTAGTCATGTAGGAGTGTGGCAACCGGGCTTGAACTCGTATGCCACCGATCTGCGAGCACCGCAGAAGAATGTCTACTTGCTCTTCCATTGAGATATCTAGATGAAGAGCCCCTTGCGTTGTGAAGCGACTGCGAATCGGAGCAGATCCCAGTAGTATTTTAATATCATCGAACAGCCTGATAGGGTTCCACTCTCTGAAGTCAACACATTTCTCTTTTGGCTGAACTATCACTGGGATGCCGACTGTTCGGTGCTTCCGATGACTCACCACTTTGAAGCCATCGTTGTCCATTTCCGCCATGTCAGCCACTTCCTCGTCAGAGGCGACGATAGTTGAGTCGTCCCCACTGAGCGATGATGACGCACTGCACTGCTGGACGCCCCTGATGACTGGCAGATCCCCGCCATGTGTTGCCATGGCTGCCTCCGCCCCACTGGGCTCCTTCGGATGGCGCTGTCCCTTTAAGGATACCGGCCCCGGAGCTGCCGTACCCTTCCCGTAGGGACAGTACCGGCTTAAACACGCGGCCGTCTTCCAAGGATGAAAATAACCTAGTTAATAACTAGAAAACAAGGCAAAATTTCTGAGCTGAGGTGACAACAGATCGAGCGACGGTTAATGCGCCGGGTGGAGCCTGGAGAACAACAATGGGCAGCGAAGCCTACAAACTCTATTGTGCTAACGTTTGCTCCCAACACCGAGCGCCCTGGAATAATTGACCTTGGTTTCACCAAACATGCAGTCCACGAGTTCGTTGAAACTCCTGCCGGTGCTTCAGGTGCCAACGCTTTGGACATGTAGCGAGAGTTTGCAACAAAGATCAACGTTGCAAGCGGTGTGGTGGTGGCCATGATTACAAAGAGTGCAAGGCAGATTTTGCTTGCGCTAATTGTGGAGGTGACCATCCAGCGAGTTTCAGTGGCTGCACATTCCGTGTAAGCGCCTTACACCGTCGCAAGTCCTTCATTAGTGGCCCCAAACCACAATCTACTGAGAAGCCGATACATGGAAGTGAAGAGTTCCCTGCGCTCGAGTCGGAAGCTCGGGACGTGGTAGCAAGCGACGTCGCTGCACGACCTGATCCGAGCAAGTCGGCAACTGCCTCCGAGGGTGAGCTGGCTGTTCGATCTGCTTCTGCAAAAAGTGTCCATGTTCCTCAGCGACCAGATCACAGCAAGACTCGACAACATGGAGGACATCCCCTTGCCTTAAAAGAGATGCAGACACCAGCTACCGTGGCCAAGAGTGGGTCCCAGTCCCCGTCTTTTGTCGAAGTGGTGCGCCAGTGCGTGCAGCAAAATAAGGAGCTCAAAAGCCGGAATCTCTCCGACCTTCTACGCGTTTTGTTTGATGTCCTGCGTTCATATAGCCAAGCGATGCAGCCTGGCACTTTGAAGAACTTTATACAACTGGTGCTTTCCATTGAGACCTTGATCACCGCCTTCGCAGAGAACTTCAACTCCTAGATGGCTAGTTTTCTTCAACCTGTTGCAACTAAAAACCCTAGAAAAGTGCCGTTTATCATGCAATGGAACTGCGCTGGGATTATAAGTCGATTAGCAGAACTAAATTGTTCTTGAAAGAGAACTGTGTTCCAGTACTGGCCCTCTCGGAGGCTGGCTTGCCAAGCGGGAGGTCTTTGCCGGGATACGTCGCCCACAAGAATTGCAGCATAAAGTCTTTTCCCGCAGGAAGTGCCGCCCTTTACATACGAAGGGAGACTCCTCATGTGGTTTTGACCTTCACTAATCTTTGCACCGACAGTATTGAGGTAGTGGCTGTGAGGATTCGGCTCGCCTTCCGAACTCTGTCCATTGCATCAGTATACGTGTCCCCGCGGAAGAAGGTCGATATGGCTTTGTTCCTCCAGCAACTTTGTGACCACTGCCCAGCACCCAGAATTATCTGCGGTGACTTCAACGCCCACCACCCTGCCTGGGGTGACAGGAACACAGATCCTCGCGGACGCCAACTTGTAGAAGTCATCGACAGTTTGGACCTGTGCGTGGCCAATGACGGAAGTCCCACTTTCTTTCGGCCTCCAACCTCACCCACATCTATAGACCTAACCTTACATTCACCTGACGTCCGTGTGCAGTAGTCAACTAGAGCTTACCGAATGGGAAGTGATCACTACCCGATATTTGTGTTTACTGCCGACTTCCATCTGCGTGGTCCTAAAATTTGCCATGTTGTTAATTGGGACAAATACAGGGAGCACTTAGCCTGTGTTTCCGGTGATGTGACAGACAAAATGATTTCTGATAAGATGGCTGCTACCACGGCGCTCAAGCTACCTGATCCTTTTCCGACTCCGGATTTAAAACTCAGGAACCTCTGCGCAGCGCGCAGAAGGGCGGAGCGACAACTGTTGCTGAAGAAGGACGACAGAGCCTTGAAGACAACTTTCAACAGGCTCAACTCTGCCATTAGGCGCCATGCGAACAAGCTCTGTAGGTCCCAGTGGGCATCCTTTTGCGCTAGTTTGACTGTTTTCTCACCGATAACGAGAATTTGGCGTGTCGCTGGCAGTCTTGCTGGTGGCTCTCGTCCGAGTAAACCTTTCGAGGCGCTTGCATTGCGCACGCAGAAACATCTCGTGTGCTTGGCAGAGGAATTTGCGTATGCATTTGTAAATTCCAGACCAGGCATTCATCCCTGCGCTCTGCCTGCTACGTCTCCGTCTGTTACGGACGCCCCGTTCACACTTCGAGAACTACAGACAGCGCTCCGCAGCCTGCGGCGTCGCTGTGCACCAGGTCCTGACGGCATTACCAATCAGATGTTACTGAACCTGCCTCTGGAACACCGGAAGATGCTCCTAACCTATCTCAATTGAGTGTGGGAGTCTGGTGACGTTCCCCCTTTATGGAAGGTGGCTTGTGTAGTCCCACTGCTGAAGACCACCAAAGAAATGACAGACGCGGCCTCGTATCGTCCTGTATCGCTGACGTCGTGTGTGGCTAAGCTCATGGAGAAGATGGCAAGTAAGCGTTTGTCTTGGTGGCTTGAAGATAGAAGGGCACTACCAACATGCATGACTGAATTCCGCACAGGTTTAAGCGCGCAAGATAGCGTCCTGGACTTGATAAGCCACATTGAACATCAGAGTGCTTTTGGACTTTCAACACTAGCTATTTTCCTAGCCGTATCAAAGGCTTATGATAGCGTCCTCCAGAGCTCAATACTGAATAGTCAGCAGGTCATAGGCGTACAGGGCTATCTTCTTCGATTCATTCACTCATTTCTCAGTGATCGTAAATTTCGAGTGCGGTTAGGCAGTACAATGAGCTCCAAAAGGCCGCTATCGCGAGAGGTACCTCAGGGTAGTGTCCTGTCTCCAACGCTATTTAATGTTGTCATGGCTGGTCTTCCCGCAAAAGTGCAAAAAACATTGTAGGCATGTCCATATGTCGATATATGCAGACGACATTTGTCTTTGGTTAACCGGATATCAACACAAACGCTTAGCTCTACTAGCGCGACAGGCCGTGCTTTCAGTTAAAAGTTACCTTCAAGGTGTTGGGTTGACTCTCTCGGTGGAACAATCTGTCTTCGTCCTGTTTCCAGGCAGGGGACGACGGTATGCGCGGCTGAGCATACACCTTGATCAGTCTTGCCTTCGTCAGGTTAACCACATACGTTTTTTCGGCGTCACTATTTACTCACGTCTACAGTGGCGACGAGCTGTGGACTCGATTGTGGCTTCACTATCTTCGCGTCTCAATGTGCTTCGTAGAGTTGCTAGTGAGCAATGGGGAACCATCCTGCTTCAATGATCAGGCTTCACGATGCCCTGGTGACAAGTCGCATAATGTACCAGCTCCCTTTAATTTCCCCCTCGGAATCGCAGCTGGAACGCCTTGAGGTTTTGCACAGAATGGGACTAAGGAGGGCTCTCGGCGTTCCGCAGGCTGCTCCAAACAATGCAGTACTGTATGAGTCTCAATCGAAACCTCTTCGGCTAGCCGCTTCACAAAGACTTTTGCTGCAAATTGGCCGCCTCAGAGAGACTGTTGTCGGGAGAGCGCTTCTACAGCGCCTTCGAAAGAGATATGAGTCCCGGGCGTACTTGGCTTTAAATACTCTTCGTTCTCAGGGGTCTCGACCTTCGAGATCGACTTAAGACGTTGAAGCCACCTTGGTTCTTTCCGAGCCTCGGTTGTTCCTTGATAATTCCCCGCGTTCGCGCTAAGCGGAATTCTCCTTTAGCAGCAATGCGTTCGCTCGTACTGGAACATGTTGAGACCGAATATGCCAGTCATCTTCAAATTTTTACAGACGGCTCTGTGGAAAAGGTCAGAGGATCTAGTGCAGCTGCTTTTCATATTCCGTCTTTGAAGTATGATTGGTCTGTTCGTTTTACTAAAGTCGTGTCGTCCATAATGGCCGAAAGCGTTGCCATTGAGGCAGCTCTAAAGAAGCTACGGTGTTGTACGCCTCAACCTACTGTCATAATTACGGATTCAAAATCTGTCCTTCAAAGGTTAGAGTACGGGTTCCCCACTGATGCCTTGAGTCTTAGATCCCCACGTTTGGTGCAGAATCTACATAGCAAAGGCTTCTCTATACGCTTTCAATGGGCGCCCTCACACATAGGTGTCTTATTCAACGAAATAGCCGACAACCTCGCCCATACAGCTCTCTCCGGGATTCCAGTACATGGAGTCCCTCATCAAGTCAAGCAAATGTTCAGAGATGTGGTGTTGTGCCACTTCAGTTCTTTTTGAAGCTCTCCTCATCAGCCATGTGTGACCAAGGGTCTCAAAAGGTACCAAGCCACCTTGCTGCACCGCGTTCGCACGGATTCTGCTCGTACGCCGGCGTGGATGTATAAGACTGGCCTAGTGCTGTCACCATTGTGTTCAACGTGTGGTGTGTGTGGTCACATAGAACATTACCTCTTGTGCTGTATTTTGTACAACGCGGAACGGGCTGTGTTATTCGGATCCCTCAAGAAGGCTGGAGTTCCTCAAAGTTCTCTTCAGGACATTGTTTTCCCGCGCGAGAGCCAGTCGAGTAGAAGGAATGCTTCTCGCCTTCTTCTACTTTACCTGCAGGACACGGATTTTGGCCTCCACATGGTGACCTCAGGAGTGTCTAGAGTTTTTGCGGACAGTGTTTCTATGATTTCTATTTAAGTGTCGCTACGGTAGAGCAATTGCCGGCAGCAACTGCAAGGCTAATCCCACCGGTAGTTTACAATCACTCAACTGAACTCAACTCCAAGACATGACGTGTGTCCAGCAGATTGGACTGTATGAACTACATTTTCCCAGCAAGCGAAATGGGCACCACAGACTCTTTACAAACATTGAGCGTCGCCCCCATCCGGATACGCTCGACAACTTTAGGTATTTTACTAGGAAACCTGTTATCTTAGTAGAAAATTCTGTCCTCAACCTCAGCCGGCTAACTCAGGTTTTCCTTATTTTTGTGGCACTGAAAAGAAGTAGTCAGCGATTGCTACGGACTTCACGTCAAACGTGTGCCCTGGTGGGATAAATTTTCTTTAGGCACAAGGAAAACCTGCAAAGGACATTTTTGTACCCTTGCAGAAACATAGCGGAGAGCCTCTTCCTACTTCAGAGAGAAATAGCGAGTGGTTGGATCTTAATAGACCATTCCCAGCGCCGAAGATGAAAAACAGCCTGGGAGGCCTGTGGATGTGAGCTCTGATGAAAATGTGTACACTTGTCCCGAAATCGTTTTGTAAAGATGAAGGATGGGCTGGGTGCATAGCAGAGACCTTGAATGTTTTACGAGAGTGTGTGAGTTACATTCTGAATGATGTGCTAGACATGACGAAAGTTTCTACGATGTTGGTCCGCAAATGCCACAATGCTGACCGGAAGCATGAACATGTGGGGACTTCTCAGGATATTTTCCGCCATTTTGAGGCAGATGAAACGAGTTTTTTCCATAATCTTCTAAAATTAGATGAGATATTGTTTGTTTTTCTGCATGATGCCGAAAAAAAGATTAGTTGAAATGGAGGAGAAACCAGGGTTCACCCAGACCAAAGGAATTTGAAACGGAAAGGTCAACCACCGGGTGCTGGCATCCATGCTTTGAGACAAGGAGGGGAATGTGTTTGTGGATTATCTCGGCGTGGGAACCATGGACACAGCAGCCGTTAATACAGCGTGTTCAAGATTAGATTTTAATGATTTTTTTTAAATGTGATGTGCCGTACGCTAATTCCGCTTCTGCATGTTGGTAATGTGGACAGGCGGTCACCATATGGGGTAACAATTGTCCCCGTAAATTCAGTACTTAACTAAAATTCATTAATTAACTTTTTATTGGCTTAAGTTAGCGTGCATGTTTATATTGGGAACTTGGAGGCAGTTGCTTTTGAGGGCTATTCCATTTTGAAGAATTTTATTAACGCGCCTGTGTCTTGAGAGGCGCCCGTCTAAAATTTCGTCCCAGTTCGTGTAATTACGCGTGCCAGACAGCGGTTCTTAACGTGAAGCACCTGCCCCGTGTGACGCAGCTGTTGCGTATGGCACTCCGTCTTGCAAGAGTGGGCAGCGAGCGGCATCCCGTCTTTCTACCCGCTGTAGATAGCTCTCCCTTCTAGCCGGCTCAACTGTGGTTCATCGGTTTCGATCACCAAGAAGGAAAACGCTGGTCCAGAACGAAAAGTCATTCATCTCGCCGCTCGCTGCACGCTCTTGCAAGGCGGAGTGCCATAGGCAACAGCTGCAACACGCGAGAGGGGTGCTTCACGCCGAGAGCCGCTGTCCCGCATGCGTAATTAGACGAACTGGGACGAAATTTAAGACGTGCGCATCTCAGGACACAGAAGCGTTACTAAAATTGTACAAAATGGAATAGCAATCAAAAGCAACTGCCTCCAAGTTCTCAATATAAATGCGCACGCTAGCTACAGCCAATAAAAAGTTAATGAGTGAATTTTAGTTAATTACTCAATTTACTGAGACAATATTACCCTAATTTATGTCCGCCTGGCCGCATTACCAACGTGCAAAAGCGGCATTCGCGTACGGCATTTCACATTTTCTTTAAATATCAGTGAAGTCTGATTTTGAACACGCTGTACTTCGCTCTTGTGCGAAGTCAGGCAGGAGCCCAATAAACGTCGCGAAAAGCTGTCGACAGGAGTGCTGTAAGAAGCGCTGTAATCAGTAAGAAACTGGCCAGTATCGAATTTCAAATAGTGCACCATCAACCTTACTCGCCTAATTTAGCTCCCAGTGACTACCATTTGCTTCCGAAACTCAAGAAACACATGAAAGGCCCGTCATTTTTCTTCCCGTCAAGATGTCATAGCTGCTGCAACTGGGTGGCTTGATGCACAACCTCGGTGCTTTTTTCTTGTCTACTCTTCCGCCTCGAAGCCCGTTATTCCTCGTCCGCACAAAGCAGCAGCCTTTCGTGACGGGAGCCGTGAAACTCGACCCGCTTAGACTGGAGAGGTGAACCAAAGGCCCAATTTCAAAGCACACATACGTATGTACACACAAGACTAATTTATATATAGAGCAATACTCACGCATGCAGCGCATAAAATCCGAAATAAACAAATACGAAGAAAAATCAGCAGAAGAATCTCAGCTTTTTATTTTTTATATTTCTGTACGCTGCACAAAGTTGTCCAGTGTCGCAACCATGCTAAGCCTCCTGTGAGGCATCCGAAGTACTCTCATTTCATCACCATCAGCAGCCTCAGCACCAGCAGCCTGACTACGCCCATTGCAACGCAAAGGCATCTCCATCATCATCATCATCATCATCAACCTTACTACGCTCACTGCAGGGCAAAGGCCTCTCCCATGTCTCTCCAATTAACCCTATCCTTTGCCAGCTGCATCCACCCTTTGCCTGCAAACTTGTTAACCACATCCGCCCATCTAACTCTCTGCCGCCCCCTGCTCCGCTTGCCTTCTCTTGGAATCCACTCCGTTACCCTCAAGGACCAGTGGTTTATCTTGCCTTCGCATTACATGCCCTGCCCAAGCACATTTCTTCGTTTTGATTTGACTAGGATGTCATTAACACGCGTGTGTTCTCTCACCCACTCTGCCCGCTTCCGGTCTCTTAACGTTACACCTATCATTTTTCTTTCCATGGCTCGCTGCGTTGTCCTTAACTTAAGCTGAACCCTTTTCGTTACCCTCCACGTTTCTGCCCCGTAGATGTGCACCGGTAAGATGTAGCTGTTGTATACTTTCCTCTTGAGGGATATTGGTAAACTGCCATTCATTATCTGCGAGAACCTGCCATATGCGCTCCACCCCATTCTTATCCATCTAGTTATTTTCCCTCTCATGATCCGGATCAGCGGCCACTACCTGCGCTTAGTATACGTATTCCGGCACAATTTCTAGGCTCTCGCTGCCAATTGTGAACTGTTGTTCCCTTGCTAGGCTGTTGAACATTACCTTGGTTTTCTGCATGTTAATTTTTAGACCCATCGATCTGCTCTGCCTGTCTAACTCGTTGATTATGATTTGCAGTTCACCTCCTGAGTGACTCAGCAAGGCAATGTCATCAGCAAATCTCAGATTATTTAGGTATTCTCCATTTATTCTTATTCCCAACTGTTCCCAATTCAGGCCTCGAAATACCTCCTGCAAACATGCGGTGAACAGCATTGGCGAGATCGTGTCTCCTTGCCTGACGCCCTTCCTTATTGGAATTTTATTGCTGACTTTATGGAGGACTATAGTAGCTGTGCAGTTGCTATATATATCTTCCAGTATTTTGACATAAGGCTCTTCTACCCCCTGATTACGCAATGCCTGTATGACTGCTGAGGTTTCCACAGAGTCGAATGCTTTCTCGTAATCAATGAAAGCTATATACAGAGGTTTATTATATTCTGCGCATTTCTATATCACCTGATTGATAGTGTGAATATGATCTATTGTGGAATATCCTTTACGAAAGCCTGCCTGATCATTTGGTTGATTAAAGTCTAACGTTGCCCTGACTCTATTAGCGATTACCTTAGTAAATACTTTGTAGGCAACGGATGGTAAGCTGATCGGCCTGTAATTTTTCAAGTCCTTGGCGTCTCCCTTCTTATGAATTAAGATAATGTTTGCATTCTTCCAAGCTTCTGGTACAGTCGAGGTCATAAGGCATTGCATATACAGGGTGGCTAGTTTTTCTAGCACGATGTCCCCTCCATCCTTCAACAGATCTGCTGTTACCTGATCCTCCCCAGCTGCTTTTCCCCTTTTCATTGCTTCTAAGGCTTTCTTTACTTCATCTTTCGTTACTGGCGGGATGACGCATTGCTGTGCACTGCTGTCTTTCTCATTAGCGCTCTGATTACATTGGCTACTGTACAGGTCAGTGTAGAACTCTTCGGCTACGTTAACTATCTTATCCATATTGCTAATGACATTGCCCTGCTTGTCTCTTAATGCATACATCTGGTTTTTACCTATGCCTAGTTTCCTCTTCACTGTTTTTAGGCTACCTCCGTTCTTTATAGCATGCTCGATTCTCTCCATATTAAACTTCCTTATGTCGGCTACCTTGCGCTTATTTATTAACTTTGATAGCTCCGTTAGTTCTATTCTATCGGTAGTGTTAGATGCCTTCATGTTTTGACGCTTCTTAATCAGATCTTTCGTCACCTGAGATAGCTTCCCGGTATCTTTTCGACCTGTCATACCGCCTACTTCTACTGCGCACTCCGTAATTATTGATGTCAGGTTATCGTGCATTGAATGAACATCAAGATCATCTTCCTAAGTTAAAGCCGAGTATCTGTTTTGCAGCGCTATCCTAAACTCCTGTGCTTTACCTCTTACGGCTAACTCGTTAATGGTCTTCTTCTTCGCTAGCTTCTTCCGTTCCCTCTTCAAGTCTAAGCTAATTCTAGACCTTACCATTCTATGGTCGCTGCAACGCACCCTTCCGAGGACGGCCACATCCTGAATGATGCCAGGTTTAGCGCATAGTATGAAGTCGATTTCATTTTTAATCTCACCATTGGGGCATCTCCCATGTCTCTCTAATTTACCCTGCTCTTTGCCACATGCGGCCCCGTATCCCCGCTAACTTGTTAACCACATCCGCTCACCTAGCTGCGGCCACCGTATCCCCGCAAACTTGTTAACCACAACCGCTCACCTAGCTGCGGCCACCGTATCCCCGCAAACTTGTTAACCACATCCGCTCGCCTCGCTGCGGCCACCGTATCCCCGCTAACTTGTTAACCACATCTGCTCACCTAGCTACGGCCGCCGTATCCCCGTAAGCTTGTTAACCACATCCGCTCACTTTGCAGCAGCCCCCGTATCCCGCTAACTTGTTAACCACATCCGCTCACCTAGCTGCACCCACCGTATCCCTGCAAACTTGTTAACCACATCCGCTCACCTAACTCTCTGCCGCCCCCTGCTCCGCTTGCCTTCTCTTGGAATCCACTCCATTACCCTCAAGGACCAGTGGTTTATCTTGCCTTCGCATTACATGCCCTGCCCAAGCACATTTCTTCGTTTTGTTCTTGACTAGGATGTCATTATCACGCGGGTGTTCTCTCACCTATTCTGCCCCTTCCGGTCTCTTAACATTACACCTATCAATTTTTTTTCCATTGCTCGCTGCGTTGTCCTTAACTTAAGCTGATCCCTTTTGATTACCCTCCACGTTTGTGCCCCGTAGATGTGCACCGGTAAGATGTAGCTGTCGTATACTTTACTCTTGAGGGATATTGGTAAACTGCCATTCATTATCTGAGAGAACCTGCCATATGCGCTGCACATCAATCTTATTCATTTAATTATTTTCCCTCTCATGATCGGGATCAGCGGCCACTACCTGCCCTAAGCAGACGTTTTTCGTCGCCACTTCCAGCACTTCGCTACCAATTGTGCAATGCTGTTTCCTAGCAAGCCTCGAATTTCAACACGTAATCAAAAAGCAACCCCCTAGCAGCGTACGTAAAGCCTTGCAAGGTGGTAACTAATCACGACAATCAACTCAAGCTCACACAACTTAGGAGGGTAGATGTGTAGGCCAGTTGGTGTCAAGTTCATGCGTTTCACAGTGGCCGCTTGCGTCTCTTTCAGGACATGGCAACAGTAGCGCATTGTAATACCCGCCGCGGTGGCTTAGCGGCTATGAACTACCACCGCCGTAGATAAAAATCGGATGCAGGTCGCGGCAGCCACTTTCCAATGGAGTCGAAATCCAAAAGACACCCGAAGGGTTGATGAAATTAGTGATTTCGGCGCTGTTTTTAAAGCGAAAGCATTTCATGTCTCACGAGTGGCGTGTACAGGACCTGTCGACAGAGCGTGTCCGCACGAAAATGACCATTCGGAAAAAGAAGTCCACCGGCATTGCTGTTCAAACCCGGGCCCTCTGTGTGTCAGGTGGGCACGTAACGAATGCGCATGAATGGTTTTTTTCTTTATTGCATGGAAATTGTGTCGAAAAGGTTTTCTTGTTTCCCAGCAAGCTATTTACTATACGAGGATATGTATGCACAGAAGAGGTTACATACACATGATCTGCAAATCGCCCAGCCAGCTAGTGGCTGCACTCCACTAGCTTGACAGAAGATAATGCGACTGAAAGGGCGGCAACGATATACACTGAACTGTATCAACAGCGGAAACCTGTCCGATTTAAAGTCTCATCATAAATGTCCCTGAGCTGGTGCATCATTCGGCTAAAATGTCTTCTGGGTGAAACAAAAGGGTGGTTGGTTCAAGCGTGTTAGAGGGGCACGAAGATAACATGTTGTGAATTTATTCGACGGTACGGTTATGAACACAAAATGTTCGACGGTAAAGTGTGTTGGGGATGTGTGCTGATGTTAGACAACGATGACTTGCAAAAAAAATGTTGTTCACTTTATCGAAGGGTCAAGTGAGGACTGGCACGTGACAACGATGACTTCCAAAAAAAGGTGCTGTCGTTCAAATGCCAATGCCTTCGCATTTCTCCAATGCAGCAGACTTCAGTGCTCTACAATTCTTCTTGAGTTTCGGTTCCCGAGGTCTATGCTGACATAACTGTGTTCAACAGACAGACGTCCCTAAGTGACAAGTAGCTAAACAAGAACGCTTCAATACTGCGTCGTTTACTATAGGCGAGCATGTCACTTTTAGGAATTTTGAGATACGCAGCAGATGACGCTGGAGAAAATCTGCCGGGGCTGTGCGAACGCTCTTTGGTAAGCGCCTAGCCATGGCCCGTTACTAAACCCATTATCAATAAAAACCAGAAACTCAAAATCTGGTGTTTCTACTGATTTCATCCCTAGCTAGCTCATCACTGTGGCTACTTTGACTCATTATTTCCTTTCGCCACTTTTCGACACCCTCCTGCAAGGCGGGGTTCACCTGCTCACCATGAGCAAAGCACACTTACTGGGCATTTCTTTTAATCGCACCTCCCATTCCCTTTGCCCATACACTTTTTGAAAGTAAGCGTGTGGTTTTCCGCTTATTTGATCTGTGATTCGAGGTAACATTTAAATCAACTAACCTTCCTGCCTAGGCGGCGCACTCTGCGTAGTACAATACTTTCAACCGAAGAGGTCAAATTAAGTTTCAGTGCACAGCGACTAGATGGAGCTAAGAAATGGATGACATCCTGATCGTTTTAACCGTGTCACGATTGTATATACAGCGAAGCTGTTCTTTTTACGGCCACAATGAGGTATTGCCTTTAGCGACGTAGCTGCGGAAGGTGCTTTGCTTGGAAGTGAATGGGCGCGTTGCTGTAACTATTGTAAAGCCAGAACGACAGACGAAGAACAGGCCAAACTACATCACAGGCTGACAAGCAGCGTCAGTAAACAGTGCTTTCAATCACAGGCCTTGGAGGACTGCAGCATTCAAAGAAATCTTGCCGCCATCGTTGCGCTATAAACAGGCAAAACCACTTTGCCGTTGGAGAAATGTCCACTTAGTGCTTTTTTGCGCTCATTGCGGTTGCTTGTAGTTTACGATGGGGCAATAAAAGAGTTGAACTTCCCCCACACAAAACCCTAAGATTTTCTCTCCAGGCAAAATAACCCTGAATTGGACAATGCAAAGCCACGCTCGTAAGTTCATTTTACGGCCTCTCGTTGTATTGGCCCCATTGTATGCGCTTCTTTTAAAAGTGTTCGCTGTAGTGAGAATCAGCTGTAGCGGAAATACTGCCTTTAGAGAGTCAATGATCTGTTCCGTTCCGAGGGATCACTAGCTGCCATCTATAAAAAACGACGTCGTTTTGTTCCATCACGCCCATTGTTATTTATTAGAAAGGCACAGTCGTTTCGCGCAGCTTCGGGACAATTTCATGGCTTTTGAAAGTGCTCTCTATGCGAGGCATTTGTGAATGAGGTGCCATGCAGGATTGGTCGTTTTTTTTTCATGTTTACCAGTCGCTTAAAGCATATATTTCAGAAACGAAGCGCAGCGCCTATGTATAAATTACCGTCGACGTCGCAGGCTTTTCGCATATATACAGTCGTGCCCCATTCATACGACTCCCGTCAATATGGACGACTCGAATAATAGCCAGTTTTTCTTGGACCCAAATTTTTCAGTGTATTTACGCTTCTTTAATATGGAAACTCGCTGTCCGAACAATGGACAGGGTGAAAATGCACTGAGCCCATTGATACCAGTGTATTTTTGTCCCGTTTATATGGGCAGCGATGGGAACAAAATCACGAGTGCTTCTAGAAGGTGTTACGCCCCTTATAATTTGAGTGCAGAACACCAGCGAAAGGCAGAGAATGTGCAAATGCATTAGTATTTGCTTCTCTGTGTGCGCATGGTTTCATGCTTTACAGTGGTAAGGTGCCAGGTCGACGAACCTCACCATTTTCCACATTGAATGATTGTTTGCGAAAAAAGAATTACCCGTATGCTTAGCTGAAAACAACATTCAGCAGTTGTCAGCCGAGTGAGTACAGAGTTTTGGGGATGTGAACATTCGCGGTAGGAGATACTTCATCACATCAACAGGCACTGTCATCCGTATCATGGACCACTAGGCGCTTCAAACGTGCTTCAACGTAAACCGTTTGATTTTCAAAATAACAGCGACCAGAATAATGCATCTGAGCTGCTAAGATTGCCCAATTTCCACTTCACTGCGCACCACTCTGCTTAGGAGGAGTCAGTAAACATAAACGATTTTTCAAAATATTTGTTTTTGTTTTTATTCATGTTCCTTTATTACTAACGACTTGCTTTATAGACACTTTTGCTCGGTAATCAAAGTGTCTCCATTATCGAGCCAAGACTGTATATGGTATAAACACATATTGCACTATACTAAAATCTTTCACAGAGAACAATAATCATCGTACAAGAGAGAGAACATAAAGGCTTTTACTGCAGTGGTGCTAAGTATCATTCAACTAAACAAACCTGTTTAGAAATGCACTGTTAGATATGCAGTGGTTGCGAGCCTTTGCTTGATCAAACCAAAATCTTGTTTTAACACCCTAATCAGCTAACCAGAGAGGTTTCAGGGGCCTATCATATGCGTAAGAATCAGCACACGTGTGTTGCCGACCCCATGGTGGTTCTGCATGAAAAGGAGTTTTCTTATCTAGACGCGCCTGCATGAACACTTATCATGATGCGCCTGCGTGAACGCCTTTGTTTTGTTTGCGGTGGTTTCTCTCTTTTTGTGTGTCTCTTGAATAAACGCCCAGTTGCGAGTAAGCGCTTGTGTTGTTTGGTCTTCCTTGTCCGTTGTCCTGAGTGCCCTTTATATATTTTTACAAGAATTCCAAAATACCTTGCGCCATGGCGCTCTTTGGCCATAGATGCCCTTGCGCCATAAAATTTCATAATCATCTTCATCAACAGCATAAGCTAAATTTAGATGTACACCCATTCGGCCCTTGTGGTAAGGGAAGCGCTCATGTTTCCTAAGCTCTGGAAAATAAGTCGACGGAAGTTCATACGATGAGATGCGGCGAAGCTGCGACACCAGCGAATTTTCCATTTCACTTTCGCTCTCTCGCTATCGGTTCTTTCGCTTTATAAATACGATTTGTTGTACTTTTCCTACCCGCCGCGGTGGCTCAGTGGTTTTAGCGCTCGGCTACTGATCCGGAGTTCCCGTGTTCGAACCCGACCGCCGCGGCTGCGTTTTTATCGAGGGAAAACGATAAGGCGCCCGTGCGCTGTGCGATGTCAGTGCACGTTAAAGATGCCTAGGTGGTCGAAATTATTCCGGAGCCCTCCACTACGGCACCTCTTTCTTCCTCCCTTCTTTCACTCCCTCCTTTATTCCTTCCCTCACGGCGCGGTTCAGGTGTCCAACGATACATGAGACATACTGCGCCATTTCCGTTCACCGAAAACCAATTATTATTATTATTATTATTATTATTGTTGTTGTTGTTGTTGTTGTTGTTGTTGTTGTTGTTGTTGTTGTTGTTGTTGTTGTTGTTGTTGTTGTTGTTGTTGTTGTTGTTGTTGTTGTTGTTGTTGTTGTTGTTGTTGTTGTTGTTGTTGTTGTTGTTGTTGTTGTTGTTGTTGTTGTTGTTGTTGTTGTTGTTGTTGTTGTTGTTGTACTTATCCTTCCCTCTGATTGGTGCACCGACGATGGAAAACTGCGATGTGGTGCGACAAATCTGCCTTAGAAGTAGCGGTTCTATGTTCTGGTGTCGGAAGGGGCGAGAGGCTTCTGAATTTTTGAGATGAGTGAGTGTGAAGTAGGTGGAAGCTCGTATGTGTGATATCCAATTCTGCGGTGGGTGCCCGGAAGTGCGCCCGCTGCAGGGTGTCCGGAACAGTGTACGTCAATCCAGTCCCATCCCCAGCGTAAGGCGTCCACGGCTGGGAGGTGGAGGCTTCACAAGCGCACGAAGACACGAATTTTTCGCCCAAAGAGGACCAGAGGAGTTACATTAACTAACGATCTTAGATGGGGCAAACACATTGACAGCATAACTTCAACTACATTACGCGGGAGCTGTTTTTTCTTAAAAGGTGTCTTCGTCTTGCGCCAACAGAAACCAAACTTCTAGCTTATAAAACGTCTGTTAGGCCTGTACTAGAATATGCTAACACTTTTTGGTTTCCTCAATCTGTAACCAATATTTCACGAATTGAAAGAATACAACTTAGAGCACTGAGTTTTATTCACAACAGATACAAAAAAAAAACCGACTCGCCAACACAACTAGCTGTAATCTCCGGGATCGAAACCCAATCAACAATCAGCTTCTTAGTAACACTTTTAAGATCGGTTCATCAAAGTACATTTAATTGTTACGAAACGCGCATTAAGAAGCCAGCACGCGTATACGCTAACCAAATATCCTTATCACAGTGAAACTTTTAAGGATTCTTTCTTTCTGCTAGTAACAAGAGAATGGAACCGTCTAGACGCATTCATAACTAACGCCGATTCATTTTTAAATTTTTGTTCCGAACCAGGAGCCGCGTTTTAAAACTACACTTGTGGTTAGAAAGCTTTTCTTCGTTTTTGTCTATTTCAAGGAGTAGACGATGCGTAGTGCCCATGTTAATCTTTATGTTTTTGAAAAAGCGTGCTTTTTCCTTTAAGCTACTTGTGAAAATATGTCAACTTCTCTTCAGTTTTTCTGTGGTACGAATTGTCAAAATTATAGCCGTCTTTTGCACAGCTGCTTTTAGAAATGTAATTCTTTGCAATAATACGTGTAATGACCACCTGCTAAGGTCTCAACAGAGACTTTCAGTATTCTAAATATTTAAAATAAATAAATAAATACTACTAGCGGAGGAAAACAAATACCTTGCACTGTTACTGTCCTTCAACGCTCTAGACGGCCACAATTAATAAGGTTATTGCCTTACGAGGCGGCAAAGGATGGCTTCCTTGAACAATCTTCCACAGTTGGAAAGTTAATTTCCTAAGAGCACGCAGGCGACGGTAATATTTTTCCACATATCAATTTTATCCAAAGAAGGCGCACCGTCGAACACTTCCCCACGTACCGCGTATCTCATTTCAGCGTTCTTTTTGACGGCTCCACCTTGATTATAACTCAACGCACCAAACTGTATAGGGCTTCTTGGCGCCGGCATTTTCAAACCTTTTATTTATTGGCCACAGAGGAATTCATCTTTATTTTTTCGTTAGTTGCTACTGTAGGCCTCAACTATTTTCGTGCTTCAAGAATTCCTGGTGAGCATGGTCTGACATGCTCCCATGAAAAAAACACTACTTAATGAAGCTGCAGGAGTTCACGAGGCTGACAAGCAGAAAGCTGCATCAGTGTGAAACATTTAAGCCATAGCAGAGGATAGAGCTTATTTGACGAGTGAAAAGGGGTTTTAGGCATGGCTGATTGAGGTTTGCGAAGGAAACTGAACGCAGCTTCTGTTTGTGCGCTAAAGTTTCCAGAGAACCTCTGGAACTTATAATTACTTTCAGTACCGCAAAGACGAAAAGAGAATTGATTTAATATCACCTACGCCGTTGTAACTACGGGCTGAGTGACTCAATGTGTAGCCTTAAACTCAAGCTTTGACCTGTATTTTTCGAAAAAGGCAACCAGCGGCTTGCTTTTGCTCACTAGCGAAAATGTCCAATGCATCTTTATTAAAACCAAACCGTATTAACCAATCCTACGTTTGATGGCGCAACTAGAAGAGTGTGGATGGCACTGGACTAAACCGTTTAGTTGTTTACAATGGAGAACCGCAATGCTGCAGCTTTAAGAGGAAAATCTGACCTTATACAGAAGTGTGGTTCAAATGCTTCACATGCTGCACAGGCATAAGAGAGCAGCGAAAGAAAGCCGGAAGAAATACCCCGTATTTCGTTCATTTCGAGCTTTCTCGGGCAAAAAGTTTGAAAACTAGAAAATTGTAAGACACTGTTACGCAAATATTGGATGTAATGGTTCATTATTCTGATATGTAGCAAATCTTTCTTTCAAAGTGTTTGCATCGATCGCATAGAACAGTTCAGTCTGCCAAGAAAACCAATGGGGAATGCTTTTGACGATAACAAAAACGTGAATATAAAAAATTATACAAAGCTACCGCCGGGTGATCTGCGGGTGTATTGATTGTTATAGTGAAATCTTACATTATATGAAAAAATTCTGTTCATAAACGGTTTTTCGCTGAAAAATGCTATTTTCCCTTCACTGTATAGCTATTATGTGCAAAACAAGCACAATTTTCGTAGCTGAGCGGAATGTATAGCTGCTAAAATCACGCTTCCAGTTCGAACTTTTTCAAGTTTTATAAGATGACTTGATATTGTTATCAATGCAACAAGGATACAAACAATAAGAGGTAACTTGACAGGGCTAATGGAGTTTCTGAAATAGCATTCAAACACTAACTATGCTCTCATCAACCGAAAGCGCTTAATAGCCGATTCCGTGCCGAAGTTAAAATAAAACTTAGTCTGTGGTCTTGTCGTTCATAACCAGTTTCTTGCGTCTCTGAATTAACTCGTCACGGCCCCCATCGGCTGGCTGAATTGGTTAAAAACTTTGCTACCGTTTCTTCAAGCAGATGAAAGATAACGGGTGATGATCAAATAATTCGGGGATGGATACCTACTGAATTGCTATGAATCAACTAATGTGTGCGGATTACGGATTATCCTTTCTTCTCTCAAACTCAATAACCCTCCTATTATTTCCGTTATTCATACAGGTCTAGTAAAATGTCCTCTAAACTATGAAGATGCTCTGGTTAGCTGAATGCGCAACCTTGCTTTATTTATCTGGTACTTTCTGAAACTAGTGCAGATGTTTCCAGAAAATGTAGTATTTCAAACAAAAAAACAAAGCGTTGATATTTTGTTGCGATCTGAATTCTACCTGTATTTACTAATAATTAGGATAGATAGCTTAAGAACAGCCTTGGGATGTTTTGCAGTAAAGTTCCACTATAACCTTAAGAAAACCAGTTTTTCTTTTACAGTTAATCTAGTGCAATAGCTTTGCGAAGTTCGCAGTATACTCATATTATTGTCTGTATAAAAGTATAGTTTGCTGGCAAAAAAATTCACGGCGAGTGCACTGTTAAATTTTTCATTGAAACCGCAGTGATATTTGTACAGAACACTGTTTATTGAAAGGTAAGTACACCGCAATAGACATGTAATGTGTTGGATTAAATTCACACTACCATCTTTGGAAAAGCGCGGTTTATTAGACAGTAAATCTGCAACTACAGCCCTGCCTATGAAAAATATTATGTACTGGACGCGCTTTTTACGATAAGAGAATAAGTTTAGACCGGTTATAGGTTTATTGAGAAAATTAAATTTCTTATATTTATATGCGTGGAATCCATCTTTCTGGTAAGGCTATACTTTCAACACGCTCGTTCTTGCGCATATGGCGGCCAAAAAAAAAAGTGGCTCTCTCTTTTGTCAGTATTACGTCAGGGATCCAACAGGAAAGCATATCAGGACATTTATTTTGTTTGTTCAATAATGACATCACGAGTATTTTAAAAATGCAGTAAAACGTAATTTATGGAGACGACACCAAACTGTGCATATACTGTCTGCAAAAGAATAAGCAGTCATAAAGTAATTCGAACTCAATCAAACATCGTTGTTAGCATGGCAATTTCGGGCTCACGAAGCATGACAGACATCAATATTCAAGATATGTGCCCACTGGAAGCAAACTGGTCTTTTCTTTGACTATTTAAAAAATCTTGTGCCGGGCTTTTTTTAATGTATCACCACAATTCTAAGCGATATGAACAGCTAGATGAAGCTACATATTAAAAACGTCGCTTCATCAGAGCCAAATATATTTATAGATTTATGCTGTATAGTATAAACTCCTACGTTCTTGTTCTTATTGCATATATTGAGTTTTAGTTCACCGTTTTTTTATGCAAAAAAGCATTTAATGCCTACACTTGTATCTATCTCTGTTGGCAGAGCTTTATTCGTCCGTCGGCATCCCGAAAAAACTCCCGAAAATAAAGCAAGCGGAAAGGTATGGGTTTGGGTGGGATTCGAGACCAAACCTTTGAGATGCCAGTACGGGTACAGGCAGTGCGAAGCACTGAGGCCGTTTGCACCAACGCGAGGTGACTGTAATCCTGTTTCTTTAACCTTCCGTGCAGGTTTTGAAAGCTTAAAAAAGTCTCTCGCTCATGTACTTATTTTTTTTATCTACAACATACTGCTAGCCTCATCGTGGAGGCTTTTGCAGGACAAGGAAAAATTATATACACACATGAAAAATGTGTGGAGTTAGGTTACTGCTGCAATGAAAAAATAATGAATAATAATACTAATGACATTAAAAATTAAATCTCCGCAGCAAAATAAGCTGCAAAAAGAAAAAAGCAATGCAATACAACGCAAAAACCACGCACACAAAAACAAAATAACAACAAACTATTCCAAAACAGTGCACTTCTCATTCTGGATTTATTAGTCCTTCCAAAAAAGCATCTAAAGAATTTTTGGTGTCCACATCACTCGGCAACGTATTTCAATCTCGGATGGCTTGCGGAAAGAACGAAGATTTGATTGCGTCACTATGAATTATGTACTGACTAATGTGCTTAGTATGCTTTGTTCTCGATTTTAGCGAGTTAGAAAATGAGAAGTACTCAATTTTATCTCTCTTGAATGCATCCGTTAAAATAGAAAAAGAAACTTTAGCCGCGAGAACTTGGCCCTATTTTGTATTGTTGGAAAACCAGCTTTGCGTAAAAGTGCTGCAGGGGAATTGCTACGGCGGTACTTGTTATAAATGAATCTAATGGCCTTTCGCTGACCGCTTTCTAATTGATCATTGCAGTGGTTAGTCTACGAAAATCAACAAATTATGCTATATTCTAGTACTGAACGAACAAGTGAAGTATACGCTAATAATATGGTGTCAGGTGCAGCCGATGTTAAGGAACGCCTAAACTAATAGAGCGCAGTGAGTGCCTTAGCTGTTATGCACAAAACATGTCTATTCCATTTCAAATCCGATGAGATCAAAATTCCCAAGTGCTTATGTTCATCAACTTTATTTAGTTTCTGGTTCTCAATACCATAAGTAAATATTAGAGGATTTTTTTATTACTTGCTACTGTCATCGAGATAGTTTTATCTAAGTTAAGCGTAATGCGCCAGTGTTTGCATGATTCAGAAACTTGCACTAGTGAGCCGAGGGAAGGCACGCAGTAGAAAGACGTACCTATACCGGATAGCATCAACAGAAAGCTCAGGGTCTGTCCGATCCCGTGGAACGTGAACCCCGAGCACAACAAGGAGCGGAGGCTGGCGAGGGCCAGGGCTCTCGTGGACCTCCACGCCAGAGAAGAAGGCGCCGTCTACGTGGACGCGGCGGAGTATCGAGGGAGCAGCGACGCATACGCGGCGGTGGTTGTCGGGGGCATCGACGGGTGCAACGAAGACCGCGGCGAGCGTCCGAACTCGAGAAGCGCACCGGGCGGAGGAGGTGGCCATCGCCTTGGCCGTCTCCGAACCCGGATGCACTACTGTAATGTGTGACTCTAGAACGGCAGTGAAGAACTACGCCAAGGGTAGGGTGTGTAGTGAGGCCGCGCGCATACTGCGCAAGGCCGAAGACATCGGACGCAAAAGTGCTGTGGTGATCAAGTGGTTTCCGGCCCACATGGGCATTGACGTGTCGGAACGCGGGAACGTGAACCACAACGAGACGGCCAACTCGGCCGCGCGAGGACTAACCAACCGCGCGGCTCAAGCACGGCCGACTCGGAGTGTTGGTCGCGCTGCAGTGCCAAGGACAAGGTGACCACCTTGAACGAAATAGTGAAATGGTACAGACTGAACAGACAGACTATGCCGCCACCTCACCCGGGGCTTACCCGGAAGGAGGAAGTGTTATACAGACAGTTACAGACGGGGTCCCTGCTCACCCCGCTGCTAGCTAAGCACGTGTGTCAGAGTGTACGCGAGTGACGTGTGTGGACTGTGCGCGAAGGAGAGAGCCACCGCGGCTCACATCCTTTGGGACTGTTGGGTAAATCCGCGAGAAGCTAGCGAGAAGACGACGATCCCGCCGCAGCTAGAGGCTGCAACGAGGAGCTATGATCAAGAGACCCAACTCAAGGCCGTCCAGCAGGTCTCGGCAGCTCTAGCAAGGCAGCGACCGAGCGAAAACGAGGAGAAGGGAAGCAGCACCCCCAGGAAGGGGGCGGCGGCCCTCTCGGACCCGCGGTAGTAGCGAGGGGCCAAGACCTCGAGGAGCACAATGCACGAGACTGACGTAGTGGCCGCGTCGCGGTAAAAGCTTGTCCTCCCTGCGTGGAGGGAGCCTGACCGATTCTGCAGGCATTTTCAATAAAGCTGTTCTCTCTCTCTCTCGGTGAGTTGTAAAGAATTAATTGATCTTCATAGCTACTAACTTCTTTGTAAATTTTAAGACACGGACCATACCGTCAATATTGTCTGCAATGTCATTTATGAAGAAAAGAAAAAGAAATAGAGCTAATGCTGCGCTTTGAGGCACGCCGGACACTACTTCTGCACATCACGAACGTTGCCCTTCACATTCAACGAACTGGAGCCGATTAGTCGGATAAGCCTGAAGCCCTTGCGTTATATTCCCAGAACGAAATAGTATGTGCAGTTTGTGAAATATTTTTGAGTGCGATACACGGTGGAATGCTTTAAATTGATCGAGAAATAAAATGTCTGTTTGCCCACGATTGTTGATAGCTAAGGTGAGGTCATGACTTGTTTCAATGAATTGCGTTGTTGTTGACAAGCCTTTGCGAAAACCATGTTGGCTGCTAAATAGAATGTTTCAGAATAATGTCCTCAATAATATTGCAAGCTTTAGGAGTGATTGAAATGAGACGATAACTAGAAGGGTTTTCATAGCTCCCACTAATATGAACAGGAGTTGTTTTAGCAATTTTCCAGTCGCATGGTAATTCACTAGTTTTTAGAGATTTCTCAAAGACAAGCCTAAGACAAGCTTATATATATTGCGCATGTTCTAAGGAAAAGATTTGCAACATTTTCTTGACCACTGGCCTTTTTGACATCAATGGCAAACAATAACGAAAGGATGCCAGGTTAAGTTACTGTTACTTCCTCAAATCGTCAGGTGCCATAAGATTTAAGAGGGTCTCTGTCGGGCAATATGTCATTGTCAGTAGTAAACACAGACAAAGTACGGTTAAACTCTTCCCCTCTAAGTGGAGCTTCACTTTGCGGCAGATTAGATTGCTTATGGGACCTTGAATTAAGGTATCGCCAAAATTTTTGAGGGAAAGCTTTTAGAGAAATTACTAAGGGTAACATTTTGGTATTTTTCTTTCGCTAACTTTATGGCTACCTTGAGCGCACGGGAATTCTCGCGAATTTTTTCAGTGCACCAAAGCAATGAAAAGTTGTTTCTGAGTTTCGTTAGCCTAGAAGTTTTGCGTTTCACTTGTATAATTTTTCGCGTTATCCAGGGGTTAACTTTCCGTATACTCTTGAGTTGAAAACTAAACATTTTGACAGATTTACCAGTCTGGCTGGGTTTCAAGACTTATAATAAACTGCACATCTCCAACCAAAAATGTTAACTTTAACCCAACGTTTCGAAGCCGACTCGGCTCCTTCATCAGGGGTGACTGAGGGCACTAGCTAGCGTCTTTTAAGTAACTTAAAAGACGCTAGCTACTGCCCTCAGTCACCCCTGATGAAAGAGCCGAGTCGGCTTCGAAACCTTCATCAGGGGTGACTGAGGGCACTAGCTAGCGTCTTTTAAGTAACTTAAAAGACGCTAGCTACTGCCCTCAGTCACCCCTGATGAAGGAGCCGAGTCGGCTTCGAAACGTTGGGTTAAAGTTAACATTTTTGGTTGGAGATGTGCAGTTTACTATAACTCTTTAGTTGGCACATGCATTGTCAAGCAGTGCTCAACGTTATTTTTGAAAATTAATCACAATTTTTCGGCCGACACATCAGTATCGCTAAATTCATGCTGGAACACGACATAGGACTGTTCCAAATATTCAAGAATTCTGAAGTCGTCAGAGCTATCCCAATCGTAGACCACCCTTCTGATTCCATCAACGGGCTTTAACTCGCATGTAAAAGTGGACTTGGTTGCTTTGTGATCAGCCAAGCCATCAACTGTTTCCGAAGAAAGCCCTTCACAGGCAGGCTTATCATTAGCAAAAGTAAGGTCTAGAATGTTTTGGCAGTTCTCGGTGACACGTGTCGCTTGAAGGATAACCTGCTTGAGATCAAAGTCAAAAGTCATGTCGAAAAGAACCTCTGCGCAGGCGCTGTCCACATTACAACTTTTGAAGAATTTTTATGATATGCCGGGAAGATTAAAATCACAGGTTAGTATAATTCTATTTGAGTGCTTAAGGTGACGTTGCATGTATCCAACTGAGCGAACACCAATCCTCGAGCGCCAACAGTGGACGTAGGTCCGCTCTCCGCGTCAACGCTCACACAGTGCTGGGACTTGAAGGCGCGGGCTCCTTTCCCAGGCCATTCACCCTAGAAAGCCGAGAACCAGGCCGGGGAATGGCTTGTACCCATTACAGCATGACAGGTGGGGTGACCGGTGGGCATGTATCCAATTAATTCATGTAATACATCGGAGCTAGAGCTCGGAGGTCGATACATTGTCCCTACATGTAGAAAAGAAAGCCAGTTTGTCTATGAGAATTTTGCACCAAAGTGCCTCCGTATTCATAATGTCAGTCATCGGTGTAACATGAAAGCTATTTTTTATCAGAATCGCCACACCACCCCCAAGAGAGCATCTGCATTTTCGGAGGACGCTTTCCCCTGGTCGGAAGATGTCGTCAATAGATATGTGAGGAGGATGGTAAGTTTCTGTAATATTAGTAATATTAAATGCGTGCTCAAGCAGGAAGGCTTCAAGCTCAGCCACTTTGCAAGCTACGCTTCTCGCATATACGTTACCTACAGTTACGTTTTCTGCTGTCTCACCAAAAAATGGTTTACTCCTTGGTTGAGCTCGTTTTTTTTTTTCAATCGGCACTCTTTCTTGCTTTACTTCATCCCAGTCAAACGGCTCCCCCTTTATTCTAAACTTATAGAAAACCAAAAAAACCTTCTTTTTATTATCTATATTCGGCTTGGCACTGTTGGCTTGCAATTAGTGGGCTTGCAATTAGTGCGGCATAACAACAGGGTTGCTAAAGACTGGCGCATATTTCTTATCCAACGAAGTACGAGGAGAAAACAAAAGAGTTATATAAAGACACACCCTACAAGAGGTCAACTTTGTCCGCTTATGAATGCATACTATCCTCACGAGATGGTCGCAGACAAATTCTCTGAAAACTTTCCAGCTTTTCCACAGTCAGAGCCGTATCTGCGACGCCCCACGAAGAGCCGCGGACGCAACCCTGTGCACTAAGGCATCCCTTCGCGCAATGTGCCAACTTCGTTTTCACCCCGCAAGACACGCGGTCGATGCCATTAAACGCTTAGAAATGCTTCTCGGACGATATGTGCGAATCTGTGAGGGAGCTCAACCCATTGGGGCCGGTCTGGCGTTCGATGAATCGATACGTGAAAGGCGCAGCAAGGACTCCTGAATTGAACGCGCTGGCCGCAGGGCGCAGCTGCACTACAGCGTCGAAATCTTGAGAACACTTGATTGCCGTGCTGGGTGACAACACCACAGACCGCCGCAGCAAAGTAAGCGCACAATTAAGGGCTTGTGTACTCACAACGTTCTATGTCTAAGCATGGCAACAAAACATGGCGCATTATGTGTGCATGCGTTTCTGGAGTGAGGTAGCCTGTGAATAGCATAGACTAAACCACAAATTTTGCGGCGTCCAATGGCGTCATACATTACTGCTATATAAAATACCACCTCTTAATAAGCTTTTTTCAATGAGTATTAAAATTCTACAGGTGCCCCGGGAGTGACTCTTCTCTACTATTTCCGCGCTTGTAAACTTATTTGTTGGTGTGTTAGGAGCGTGTACTTTCATTTCCTGCCACTTACTGTTCTTAACTCTTGTACACTTTAGTCGTGGTTTCCTGAAATATCTATAGTCACGCAGGCATTGCGGAATTATGATGTAGAACAGTGTCATGTGAAAATACTGGAAGATGTTCACAACTATAACGTCTGCACAGCTACCATAGCCCTGCATAAAGTCAGCAACAAAATTCCAATAAGGAGCGGTGTCAGGCAGGAAGACATGATATCGCCAATGCTATTCACCGCCTGCTTAGAGGAGGTGTTTCAAAGTCTGGATTGGGAACAATTGGAGATAAGAATTAATGAAGAATACCTAATAATTTGCGATTCGCTCATGGCATTGCCTTGCTAAGACGCCCAGGAGATGAGCTGCAAAGCATGATCAGTGAGCAGGACAGGCAGAGCAGAACGGTAGGCCTTAAAATTAACATGCAGAAAGCCGCGAGGTGCTGGAAGTGGTAAAAGAAAACGTCTACTTAGGGCAAGTAGTGACGGCTGATGCGGATCATGAGAGGGAAATAACTAGAAGAATAAGAATGGGGTGGAGCGCATAAGAAAGTTCTCTTAAATCATGAATGGCAGTTTAGCACTATCCCTAAATGAAAAATATACAACAGCTGCATCTTACCGGTACTGAACTATGGGGCAGAAACCTTGAGGCTAACGAAAGGGATCAGATTAAGTTAAGGACAACGCAGCGAGCTATAATAGAAAAATGATAAGTGTAATGTTAAGAGACCGGAAGCGGGCAGAGTGCGTGAGGGAACAAGCGTGGGTTAATGACATTCTAGTCGAAATCAAAAGGAAGAAATGGGTTTGGGCAGGGCAGGTAATGCTGGTCCTTAAGGGTAACGGAGTGGATTCCAAGAGAAGGAATGCGTAGCAGGGGGGCGGCCGAAAGTTAGTTGGGCGAATGAGAATAAGTTTGCTGGAGTACGGTGGGCGCAGCTGGCAAAGGACATGGTTAATTGGAGAGACATGGGAGAGGCCTTTGCTCGGCAGTGGGCGTAGTCAGGCTGATGACGCTGATGATGCTGTCTTCCAGTGTTTTTACCCTATAACTGCGATATTTCGTTCCTTTCGCCTGCTTCTAACGGAGCCAAATACTACACTCCCTTTTTAGAGTGGATTATGCGGTTTCAAGATGCTATTTATTCCGCTTTGCGCATAGGCGTGCTCTCACCGTTAACAGTTTAAACAAAATTAATACTACGATAGACGAATGAGTGCCCCTTTTCCAGTAAAGTCTCTCAATTATGTGGTCCTCGCTATATTGAACACAAACAAACAATACAGTAATTTTTGCATACCTTTAGCACTAAGCGGAAATTTTCCACCTCATCAGTTTCATGCTTCACCAGAGCCTAAACCGCGCGGTGCCCCAAGTGGATCGGGGCACCTTCCGAGCACCCTCCAGACGGTGAAGATGTCTTCTCCACACCACCGTCATCCAAGTGCACCTTGGAGTACCCGCCATTTGAAATTCATCTCTCGTTTACGAGCCACCGTACACAAGCTCTACCAACTTACTGTAAACTCCAGAGGCTCCATTCACCTACCCGCTCCACCCTACAGAAGGCCGCCACGTACTAACCTCACCCTTCACCTTCTGCATCCAGCACTTGCCACTGTGGCTCAGTTGTTAGAGCGCTCGGCTACTAAGCCAGAGTACCTGAGTTCGAACTCGACCGCTGCGGCCGCGGTTCAATGGAGGCGAAACGCAAAGAGGGTCCATATGCTCTGCGATGTCCGTGTAAATTAAAAATCCCCAGGTGGCCAAAATGATCCTCAGCCCTCCATTACAGCCCCTCTTTCTCTTTTTGTTATTTCACTCCAGCTTCCCTCACTGACCTCATGGAGCAGTAGAGGTGTCCTCCGAGAAATGAGACCATCACCACGCCTTTTCCCTTCCTCAAGAAACCACTAATTTTTTACTACCCAGCACAAGCCTATGCAGCCCCCGAACGAAAAGGCGACCGTGAAACCAAATTCAAGAACGCAATGGTAAAGCAATCAATATAAAAGCTAAATCTCAAAACCAATATTGCAAACGCAGATTTGCCGGATCAGACCGCACGATAGCCTGTAAATTTTTCTCTTCGCCGAAATTGCGCTGATTTCGAATTCGCTGAGTTCAACCAACGAGCGGAATCAATTCGTATGTATTGAGCACTTTGAAAGCCCTTTATTCGACTCTCATTTAAAACCACCATGTGTTTTGCGGGAATAATTTAAATCTGTCGTTTAAGTGGCACTGCAACAGTTAAAATAAGAGCTCATTGAAGTATTGATTATTGAGTTCACTGCTGCTATCGTTCTTTACCCAGGCCACCATTCATATATAATAATCTAAACGAGCTATATCATCACCGAGAAAAGCACACAGGGCTGTGGTTGCTGCAGGTCATGTATTAAGACAACAGCTGGGTCAGGAAATCAAGTATCTACACATATCTTGCAAAATGTGCGCATATTAAAACGCGAAAACCTTGTTTATTATAAGACTAGGAAAGCTGTGGCTTGCCTGCTAACTAATAGTGCTCATCCTTTGTGCGAAGTAAGGGGCTTTTTATCCTTATGAGCATGCTTATGCAGTGCTAACGTATCCAGCAACGCTAAAGAGTAGCTGCGCTGTTCCTCTTACGAGCGTTCCTTCAGCATCGACAGAACAAGGGAAAACTCAAGCCGTGGTTTTTCTGTACCTGGAAGTTCATTTTTGCTCTGTATCATGTACACTTACAAATTAACGTGGAAAAGTAACTGTCAAAACTTAGTTGGAGGAAGTTCTGTTGCATGCTATACACTTCTACTGTTTTCGTGACAGCTGCGATGAGTACTACTATTTTATTTATTTGACGCAGCGCATTAAAAAGCACTCTCAGTCCACTAGCCTCTACAGCGGCGAAAGCTACAAGAAAGCGACGAGATCAACGCTAATTACTAAACGATTGCCATACTATATGCCTGTACTTTACTGGAAGCACGGCTAAAATAAGAAAAAATGCTTAAAGATAAGCGCTAATTCAGGTTTTATAACCTTAATTATAACCACAACACAGCGGGCCTTGGCTGCAAAAGAGGAAGGAACCAAATACGTTTCACAAACGTGCATTTTCGTATAAGGATAAAACGCACACCTTAAGTGACACCAAATGGATGTCCGGATGGCACAAAAAACACGTGGTGGCAAATAAGTGGCAGTAATGATCCGGATATTGACTAAACACACTGGAAATTTCTTTTTGATTCTTATGTTTAGGCATTCATATGTTTAGGCGAAGTGCGTTATCTAGACAATCTCTATCGAGCCATGTTACAGAATGGCGCCTACTGAATGCTCTTGGAACAACGCTCAGCTCTAGAAAACGCGAAGTGAGAAACCAGAATAATTGGCCATCCAATAAAATAAAATGACGAAAGTGAATGCAGAAAATAGCTTTGGATACATAATGCGAAGAAACGAAATCCGTTACTGATGGCTTAGGGTGACACACCGATGGCCAAGGAAAAGGAAGCATTGTTAAGGTCCACGTGAGGGACTAATTAGTCAACTTCGCTGGTATGTCGTGGACAAAGATGGCATACGACCGGTCAAATATCTGAGATAGACACTGTTTTCACATTGGACTAAAGTCACGCGGTGATTACCGTAATTGTAATTACTCGTTAGACGTTTAAAGCACAGGAAACAATCTAGTCCTTATTGATAAGCTGCAGAGAGTAATAGGTTGATCTCGGTTCCGAGGATGGTGCTCTGGAAACGCCTATCACTGCCGCCCAGTTTAAATGTTCTTGGCAAGTTGAACTCTGCAAAAGAAGCACTTGAACTTCTTGGGAAGCTGCAGAGGGACTCAGCTTTAGGCGTAAACTGGTCGCATTATTCTTATAATGCTCAAACCACAATTGCATCCCATGAAACTCTGTGAACGTCCAGCATCAGGCTGTCTTGTTTCACCTCGAAAGCACCTCTGCTGCCTTAAATTTCTAGATGTGTGCTTCTTTCGGTGAAAAGCTTCCGACACGTCTCTGAGTAGCTGGGCTACTCGGTGCCCCCACATTTCTAAAAGGTAACAAAAAAAATACTTCGCCAATTGTTCGACTCTCTTGTCTTTCCCTTTTTCTGCCGCTCCAATCTTCGCTTAGCATGTGTGACTAGCTCACCCACATCTTTACTCTTCTTAATCGTACATTGTACAGGGCTGAATTTTGCCTCTAAATGACTTCTACAGGTCTTTCGTACCCGGCAAATAGTTCGCAGGAGTCAGGTGTCAAATCCACGCATAAAAGGTTAAGCGCTCAAAAGAAAGATCCGGGCTGTCATGGCAACAAAGGTCTTTCGTTTCTGCGTCTAAAGAAGGCCCATTTATCTTAGCTATTAGTCTCATGGTCGGGCTAAGACGCCCGCCAGACGGCATCGGACGACGATAGCTTGACATCAGACCGCTTTACAGGATTCCACCTCCCACTTGGGCACTTAAACGTATGTTCACATTCTTCAAAATCCAGAGAGTAACTATAGTCCGCTAAGTACACTTGCAACTAACTGGCTGCGCAATTGTAACACATCACAGTGCAAATTTTGCTAAATTTTTCGAAAGAATGGCGTTGGGCATATCAAGCTGCATCGGGCGATATTTGAAAGGATACCATATATAGTCAGCACCAACGGATACCCCGCGAAGCACAAGAAACGTGCACAGCCAGTGGACTGTAATCGGTAAATTACAGTACTCAAAAGAAAAATAATCCGACAGCAGGCAAACAGCCAATTTAGCTCATTTATTCATATCTTGAGGCAACAATGTCTCGATCACATACCATTGTGCGCGAAGCAAATTAACAAAAAAATCAAGATTGCGCTATCATCTGTTTATTAATAACTACCTCACTTTATAAACTTGTTTTTCTTTTATTGCAAGTAATAGTTCTACCACACGTTTGTGGAAAAACGCTACTATTTCAGTCCTGCCTCTCTTAACACTGCACTTCGAGAGCGTCGAGAAATGGCATTTCAGCGATTCTCTACATGATTTATAGCGGTTCCCGCCAAATGAAAACTAACAGCACCTCTGTTTCGCACTTGATGCACTACGCAATAGAGGGTTCACCCAGCTTCGGAGTGGTAGCGCATCGTAATTTAGAGAACGCCCGAAACAGCGGCGAGCCTTCTCTTTCATTCTTAAACTATAAGTATAAAAGCTGCAACGGAAGAACAGCAAGAGCCAGAAAAATTAAAATCTCACAGACTGGGGTGCCGGATCATAAGATTACAAGGTGTGGGCACCAGAAGAGCAAGACAGGCGGGCTGACATCAGATGATTGATGAACAGTAGCCTATTCCTGAGGATTCACGCAATTCTCTCTTGCGGCGAACACGAGATGTTTAGCGCTGGCCACGTTTGCGGAAGGCTAGAACACAAGAAAACGCTATCAAGCGCCGCAGTTTGGCAAATTACTGCTTACACTCCCGAAGCGCTTCCGAGCACGGCACCCCACAGTACAATCTATACATGTTCTGGAGCACGCAAAGGCGTTGCCCACACGACAATATACTTTTAAGCAATGTGTACACTTTCGCCTTTGCCTGCCCCTTATTTAGTTTAGTATTCGAAAAGAACCATTAACAGCTCGCAGAATCCATATACAATTCACTCCTTTTGTTGCCACTTGTCACAAGATCAGTCCGCCACAAAAGGAGAGCTCGGTATTGCGTCCAAGTCAAGTGAGGTCGTCAGTACGGTGCCCAAAATGGTTTTGAAGACATCCGCAGAGTGTTGGAGAAAGCACTGCGCGTGGAGAACTCTGCCGCTAAAAGGAGGAAAATAGCCCGGAAAAATTAGTCCTGCTCAAAAAAAAAAACTTGTTGAGCCTGCATATACAAGAATTAGGGCAGATAGGTTTAGTTTCGTCGTATACGCAAAAGTAAAAGCCTTTCATTTATAGGTTTGTTGTGTCATAGTGAATTTTCGGTTAGGAATAGTCCGTTTGCTGTTCCGCGTCCTTGACCTGTGCCTTCGGCGACGTTATACTGAACGCTCCCGAGGGCCAGGCCCTGAAGGAGTACAATGTCGGAGGGTCGGAGATGGGCGCGGTCTGCTGGAGACTGCTGTGCGGGTGGACCAGGAAGCTTGCACCCCCTTGTCCCGGAAGAAAGACGTCATACTCCCCCGCAACCTCCTCACCGTCAGTCAATGCTGCCTCTCGGGAGCCGTCCTCTTGTTCCCGGTCTTGTGGGCTGGGTGCTTCCTTGGGCGACAGCTCCTGGACGGAAAGGTTGGACGCAGACCGGCGACCGGGACTGATCCTTGCGCTCACGGCTTCCTTTTGCTTGGGTACATTAGGTGGAGTCATGGCCAAAGGAGTGTCACCTTTGAGGACGGCTCTATCGGACACAGCAACGAGGCCAGGTCCTTCGGCAAACGATAGCCGTCGTGCCAGGGCTTGTTTACCCGACGGCCTAGTTCTCTGGCTTCCACTGATATGCGCGGGTGAATACTTCGGTTTGAAACGGGAGCGCTTCAGTAGGACACGCTCAGGCGAATCGTCTGCGGCACAGGTCTCATCAAAGCCGTCTGAGGGAACGACAGCTCTCGGTGAAGCGACGGAGGCGGCTGCTTTTGACTTGTCATGGGACGCTAGCCCTGAGCGTGTCGGGCTTGCCCCCGCTGCAGTGAGAACAAGATCACATGTGATCAAGGAGACCTCAGAAGCCTCAGCACATCGCATCCACGAGTTTTAAGAGGCAAATCCTAGTAGACAGCACCCTTGAAAGCGCTGAGAACTAAAGGACCTGGTGCCGTGTCTTTGTTGCTGTGATATTCACCCCGAATTAATTCCTGTGGTCGGTCCAGAGCAGATATTTCTCGGTGCGTAATTATTAACACCTTACAGTGGCAGGTCACATATAACGTATCTCACAGCGTAGTAGCCCTGATGGGTTACATTTCCGCCGCTGACTGCCGATCGCATTCGCCAGCTTAACCCAAGGCCGGGGGAACGAATACCGACAACTTTGGCCGCGTTTCACTGACGGCGAAATACAAAAACACCGGTGTTCTGTGCGATACCAGAGGCCATTGAAGAACCTATGGACTTAAAAATTAACTTGGAACCCTCTTCTGCAGAGTGTTTTGTTGTTCAATTGCCACTTCGATTTTAAACCAAACATACCATACTAGAGGCGCTATTTTGCCGCACATGCGAGAAATGAAACCAACCACTAGAAAAATACGCGTGCGGCTTGGTCCTAAAAGCAGAAAAAAATGAGCTGTAGTATTTCGCACGTAGGAGCGTGTTTTTGTTCAGTGGGTTGCCACTGCAAGGAAAACACGGAGTTGCTTTTTTAATGATAAATGACTGCAGAATTCTATAGCAAGTCTCTCTTCATGACATTGGTGCTGACTAAAGTCTGGTAGTGTTCTTTCGAAAAAGGCAGTGTGCCTGTTCACAGAAATGTTTTATTTAGGCGGCTCTGTGTGACTGAGATGAGGTGATAAGACTATGATGACTATATTTTGGAAAGAAGAAACTGCTCCGCCAATGCTGTAGCCAATGAGCGCCTGGATCATTGTTGAGTTAGCGCCTGAGAGGCAGTCTCTTTAACGCAGCGAGAACTGCGAAATGAATTTAGGAGCGTAGGATATTACCTAATACAGAGGCTAAGGGGAAGGCGTTCCACGCCTAGAGCTGCGTTAAGATGGCAGTTTGGTAGCTCTTTTTTAGACGTTCTTTGTTTGTTTCAGTATCAAGCTCGGCGATCTCGTCGAAGCTCTCGTCGTAGCTGAGAAGTGGCATGCCTTTTCTTGCATGAGGGACACCTACTCTAGGCTATAGACGCAGATCAATTTTTTTTTCCTACGAGGCAACGCTGAGTCTCTGGTTACTGTTCCCTGCCTACATTGTCGACAGCCCTTTTTTTACTGGCTGATTGAACTGGTAAGCGCGTAAAGCCGAGAAATATTTAAAAATTTTATTCCGTTATTTTCAATGCCGCCGGTGAGCAAAATGCGACCATATTTATTTTGAATAATCGCTGCTATGCGCAGCTGCTGCTACGTTGCTCTAGACTGTAGTGGTTTCCTTACGCGTCGTGCCTCGAAAGTTTTTTTTGCCTGCTTTAAGTCAACAGTTGCAGAGAAATCGATGAATCTGTTCCACTAGTGCCCAGCTGGTTTGTTGCTATCACCACCACAGAAATGTCCGCTTCTTTATAGGTGCAAGTCAGCACTGTAACCAGTTTCCTTTGTGAACCTTATTACGGCCCTCATGATTGAAAAACTGCCGTCACCACTACAAGACAAAGGGTGGGGCTCCTGACCTGAGATTCTGTTGTGGCTCCTCAAAAGAAACCTGACGGAAAAGCAACGACCCTGTATTACGCCGGCCACGTCAACCGCCGACGTGGCACCGAATGAGAAACCGCATGAAAACACAGAAAAATGGCTGGAATTGTTCGACCGTGTGGCAGCGCTGAAATCGGGACAACGACGCATATCATAGGAATTCATTTTCACATTACATAGCCCCGCCTCTACACGGTTCGAAAATCACGAAGAAACCAAGAAACTTTGCGCTGATTCGGTCATTCGGAAGCCTTCAGCGAAAGGAAACAGCTGTGCAACTACTCCAGGCGCGCGTCCAATATCCAAGTGAGGTGGTCATTTCTTAAGCTAATGACATGACGCGCTTTTTCCGACCAGCCAACGCCGCCATGGCCAAAGAAACGAAGGTCCAGTTTCTGACGTGCGGTGTCAAGGAACTACTTTTCGCTGGCTCCCCTAAAAACCATTGGTTCCCCTAAAGCCCTAAAAAACGGCCGCTTAATTTACCACTGAGGCATTCTCAGTCAAAAGGACCTTGGACACCTGAACTCGCCAATACGACTGGCAGCTGCAAGTCTTCTTTCTAAACATCGAAAACTTTTGTCCAATAAATGATGAACTGCAGATGGTCATCCGAGAGATTCGTCCGATAAGAATTGCGACGTCTTCTGTTTTTTTCTCCGTAGCAGCAAGTAGCGTTCCTTGTGGGTGTCGTGCAAGAGGAAATTCAAAAGGCATTAAAGACACCGCCAGTGCTACGGTCAACGACCACTCAACCGACGACGCCTGTGTGAAAAGTGGTGACCTACGACGCCGAGGTCTGCACCCAAAGGTGCCCCGCAAGCAGGTGCCGGGATCTCTTTTTATCGCCCCAACGACCACAGCAGACCAGTAGGCAATCCTCGCGTCAATCACCGGCTCCAAGGAAAACAGATGTCTGGAGGACCCGCGATCAACGCAGACCATTCTGCTTCCATTGCGGGGAACCCGGCTACATCCTACAACACTGCCCATACAGGCGGGTATGGGACTACGTGGCTATACACTACCGAGGCACAGCGGCCACGCCCACAGCGACCCTCAGAGATTGACCAGTACTGGCGCTGGTACGGTCATCAGCAGTCAAACAATCTGTCCCGTTCCCCATCGCCGTCCACGACATGCTTTGCGTCGCCGGACCGCAGCTATACAGCTGCTCTGTGAGGCAAGTCCGCCAGCACGTTGTAAGGAACGCTCTAAACGGTAACCTCTGGAGATGGTGTTGCTCTACAGCGGAACGCTGAAGACCCTCCATAGACTACCCATAATGACGACGTATCTGCTACCACGACGCCACGCACGAAGATTAGTCCATCAGTGACGCGACGAAAGTCTCAGATGACAACGCCATCCAGAAAACCAGCGACGAGCCACAATTCCAAAGTCACGATCCCCATACCCGCAGAATCCGTGCCAAACTCCGAGGCCAGCGTGCAATTCAAGGGTAGGAGCCGCTAACTTTGAAGTGACATTCATTAGCCGCAAGGTTACCGCCTCAGTAGACAAGGCAGCAGACTGCCCCTTTATCAGCGGTCTCTTTGGTACCAAGATGAAGTTCGTCAAGACGGCTTGGGACAGCCAGCAATTCCGCAACACTCGAAGCCACCAAATTAGGCCATCGAAAAGATGCATTCCTTGAGTGAAGGTCAGCACACGGACCTATCTCGCGACCTTCGTAGTCCTACAAGCAGTCTCCTCGCGACCTAAACTCGGGGATGGACTTACCGACTGCCCATCCAAGCGGTCGGGGATCTTCGCTGCAGCCTTATCACGCTTTCGGCGGATTAAACTATACTTTCAAACACAAACTTGAAGCATCACGTACGCCTGAGTATCATCGATCAAGAAGTGAGTGTCCCACCTTAGTCAAGCGTCATCGCTCCTGTGAGAGCCGTAGATAACGAGGCCAATGAAATCACCATCGAGGAAATGACAAAGCTTCTCATAGACCGAGGTCTCCGCCTCGCAAGAGGCGTCGCTCATTTCTGCAATGGAGAACCGAGATGCTGGTGTCTAACTTCAGCGAAGAATACCGTCACCTCAACAACGGCACAACCCTCACTTTCTTGGATGAAATTGCCGAAACTGCCCACAAGCCACCGGAAGGCGACGATGTGGACGCCTTTTTGCGACCAATAAGCACCAACGGCTTTGCTCAACGCCAACCCTCAAACCCTCAGCTAGTGCGTCTCATCGAGTACCTTGATGGCAAGACTTCACGACTCGGAGTGTTCAAGCGGGGAATATCCTGTTCTTGTCTTCAGAGCGGGATCTTTCTGAAGAACTTCGCACTTAAGAAGACCATCTTCTCGTTCTCCTTGGGGATTTGCGCCGGGATATTCTAAACGATTTGCCCGATGAGCCAACAGCTGGCCACCTCGGCTTTACTCGAGCCCTGAACTGAATTCCAAGGCGTCTATTACTCGCCCCATCTGTACGCGCGGACGTCGCACATAACCTGAACATTTTTGAATAAAAATGCCGCCTACGAGACCAACTGGATATCTTCAGCCAGTTCGGCCATTGAGACCTTTCCAGCACATAGATACAGACTGGCTTAGCCCGTTCCCAACATCGGCATCCGATAACAAAAGTACAATAGTAGCAACCGGCTACTTGAGCTACTACGCCGAAGCGAAAACCCTTCACCGTGATACAACGGCAGAAGATGTCATTTACTTTGTTGAAAACATCTTCATTCGCCATCTTGCTCCAGAAATTTAGATTTGGCCAGAGGGTACCGCATTTACTGTAGAAGTTACCTAAGCAATCCAGCAGTATTAGTGAAATGAGTCACCGAAAGGCGACTGCATATAATACACAAATTGAGCTAACGAAATGCCCGAACAAGACTATCGCCGATAAATTCGCTATTATGTCCATGGCGAACAAGAAACCGGAGATATAATCCTCCCCTACGTCGCCTTTGCTAACAACGCTGTGCAGGAGGCTACCCAGATGACGCTATTTAAACTAGTGCGCGGGAGGGAGGAGACGACCACAGTCGACATCATGCTACTAAACCTCACTGACGAAGGCAACCACGACGCATTGACGCCCGACGCTACAATCTACTTCGACGCGTGGACACTCAATCGCCACCGCCGACTGAGCAAAAAGCTTTCGCGCCGCTACATCGGCTCTTACAGGATCATCTGTCGAACCGGAGAACGTGACTTAGAATCGTTCCCGAACAAGTCGCAACATCCCAGCGGCGTCGCGCACTTCCATAACATTCAACTATCGAAGAGAGATGCACATAGGATGTGCGAGCGATGGCAAAAAGCGTATTGCTGCCGGTGATATATATTATTGAGCTGGTTCACTCAAATTGATAATATCTGCTCTTCTGCACGCCGCAAGCTCGGTCAAGTCAGACACAGGTTAAAATAGTGCCCCACCGACGTACAGCTTCTGCCATATAACTCGTTAATCAGATCTCGGTTAAAATACGCCTCTGAAGTTTAGCATCATTTTACTGAGAAAAACATTCACAAGCTTGGACGGATACAAAGATCAGCAGATCGATTAATATACAATTGCTACAATTGCCATTATTACTCCCCGGAATTCATGAGAAACAATAACTTCAAATCCTTAGTGTCCTCGAGAAAGCTAACCCGATTATAATTCCTCTTTAAAGTTTATTATCGCAAGTTCCTTCTTAGCCCTTCAACATACTTACAGCCTTTAACGTCTAGAGACACAAGACATTACTATGCTCATAACTAGACCCCGTTATTAGCCCGTACAAACATCTTAAAATATTCTTTCTTTCCTAGGACTATATCCGATTGGAATAATCTACCCTGTCGTGTGCTTGCAACCGAACACGTACTCTGCGACTGAACGAGTTTTGGCTGTTAACCTTTGTTGCTCATTTGTTACAATTTGCCTTCTGTATTTCCTCCTTTTTGTGTTCTTTCATCCCGTGTACACAACCCTACATTTGGCATTGTGTAATGATGGTGCACTGTACGATTACCCACTCTTGGATGGGTGCCTTGTAACCAATGATGCGTAAACCGTTCCGAAACCTCGTCGGTAAGTAGGATCTACCTTCTTCCTTTTCTATTCTCTCGTGGGCATGTTTGGCGTAAACATGCACATTTCCTTGATAGAGATAATTGATTGATGGAGTATTTTCGAAATGAATGTCGCTTACAGTTCCGTGAGACATCAAGCGATGTGGGAGGCAGAATGCAGATGTCCGAAAAGGCGACGGCGTCGGTGTCGTACAGCGTGGCGTCCCCGAAATGGCTCAAATCATGGCGAGGGGCTCTGCCTGTGAGCAGGGCGACCTGCATCGCCTCAAAGCTGGACAGCGAGGGGGGCCGCTCTGAAGTCTGGGCCCAGATGTACGACACTCGTTCCAGGTTCGGTATCACGCGCAGGGCAGCGCCGCTCTGTGAAAGCAGCGCAAAGCTGATACATTCATAACTGGTTTTCAACACCGTTCCTTCAGAGCATCCACATCGCTGGCAAATATGTAGTGTGCCAGACAAGGCAGTCGTTATTCCAGTTTTATACCAAAAATAAAACGAAACAAGAAATGCAAAAAACGTATATAGAAAGGAATGTTGCGATTACTGCAGAAAATATTACTCCTAACAGGCAGCATCCTAATAAAATCAAGAAAAGAAAGCTTTCAGCAAACAAATAAACTAAGATGGAGGATTGCTTGGATTGGTAACAATTGCCCGTGGTCTATCTTGGCAGCTTTGACACAGGAGAATGTATTCTTATCTGGCGGATGTGGCTTGTGAATAGCTTGTTTATTGTAATTCCTCGAGTAGTTGTGTAGTAGTGGGATACAGCTAAAGAACAAAGCAGCGGATATTCCTTAAGGAGGCCGTGTATCCAATGGCATCAACTGATTGGTGTGACATCATGGTGATAATCCATGGCTTGAGAGGATTATATCCCCAAATTCATGTATAATTCTCTTGCAGGTGAAGGCCCCAGCGTATTCATGCTATCAGCTGCAAAGGGATTAAGCATAACTGCATAACCGTCGGTCGAGGCCATTGGCTGTCTTAATCCTTAATCCAACTATGCGTAATCCAACTATAACTATAGCAGAGCAACTATACTTAGCGTTTTCCTTCATCTTCTATTTTATTTGTTCTATTTACTTCAGAAATTCTTGCGAACACTGTTTCTGGTTAATGGAAAACACAGCGCGAAAGATAGTGGCCAGGACACAAACGCTTTCATTCGCGCTGTGTTCACCGCCAGTTAGTAATTCACCAACTAGCCAAGACCAAAGTTCTGACCGCTGAAATTAAGCTCGTGCAAGACGACGCCTTTCAGTAGGGTGAAATTTATTTTTGCTTCAAAGGGTACCAAGCCGTTGTGAAGTATCATGAAATGAATACGCTGACGCTGACGCTTCAGCACCAGCGTCCTTACAGATGAGAGATTAATAAAAGCTGCATTCTCCAGAAATAACGTTTCAGCCTCTATCCAAGCTGCCATGGAAAAGCAGTGGTATAGGATGTGAACATTCTACCGACGCGTCCTTGTATGAATATTACGCTGCGTGCGGCTATGCAGAGTAATCAAACTTAAGCTTCACATATTTCTTAAACACACGAGCTGATAGCTGCAAAAAAAAACAACCTCTGCACGTCAGTTACGTGGCCGGGGGATACAAAGCGAAAATAATTGTCACCGTCTGGAACCTAATTGACTAAAATCGATTTATGGTTTTAGTGACTCCAGTAAGTGGGTGTTTTATATTGGGAACTAAGTCGTATTCGTGTATAATTCCATTTGTTAGATTTCTCCTAAAAAAGCGCGTGTTCCCAGATATTCAATTCGAAGTTTTCAGCGCGATCCAACTAATTCCGCATGCAAGGTGGTAGGATCAGCGGGCCACTAGTCCCGGCGTGACACGACGTTCCGTCTGCGAATGGCACAGAGCGACCGGTGATGCTGATAAGTGTTTGCTATTCACTTTCGGCTATTGAATGGAAGAAACAACCAACGAAACAGCTGGGTCACAGGAGGAAGGAGTTTCGCGTCGACTGCCACGGCCTTGCATGCCCAAATGTGCAAAATTACGGGGAAATTTGGAGCAAAATTCTCGCGAGACTCATGCTCCAGAACAACTCTACCAAACAAAGGTCTAGAAATGCGAGCGCCCCTAAGTTCTGAACAGAAACACTCACGCTGGCTGCGGTGGTGAAAAAGTATGTTAATATACTTCAGCAGACAAGGGAATGGAACAGACGGGCTCGTTTATACCTACATGAGTGGGCCTAACAGTCACCGAAGCCAAACAGCTTCGAAGATTTCCTTTTTTAACCGAAAGTTGACGATCACACTCTTTGTCCCCATGGCCGCAGATGGATTTCACGTAGCTCTCAGCGCCTAATATTAAGAAATATCTAAAGTTTAATTCTGATCACCTTGTATGTACAGCCATAACGACATGGGTGCCATTTAACAGCAAGAGTGTCGCAAAATTCGGCGCATTTTCGAGAAAAAAAAACAGCGCAGCGCGGAAGCAATCGCGCCCGCGCACGACGTAGAGAAAACGAACAGCTGAGAAGGAACCCCGAAGAGCGCGTAACCTTGTGTGTTGTGCTGTCCATTCTACTTTACTCGCCGGCGCGGCGCCAAAGGGAACATGGCCGCCTGCGCCGTCGATTATTCCAGAAGGTTCGAGTACATTCTACCCATCGTCGTTATGAACGTGGGATCAAACTTGTGGCCATAATACACCGCAAACGCTTCAAGATGCCTCTCGGACGTTCTATGAGCGCCATCGTACGAGTATCAAGTGTCAAAGGCGAGGTACCAGTCGTACACACCTCGACCGCACCACGAAGAAAGGGATTAAGGAAAAGGTGAAAGGGGGCAAAGAATCAAGTACTAACATGTGATGTTAATGCTTGTCCTCGTCGAGTCCTACCGACTTACGTGGCTATCGTAACCGTAATCAATATTTTGTCCGCGTGAATCTGGACAACAGTTTTGAAGCGCAAAGCTTCACTACGCGGGTCAGAGCCGAGCTTCGCGTGAGCCGAACTCGTGAGTTATGCGCATGCGCGAAAACGAGCGACGTCACGCGCCGCGCTCCTCGCCGCTGCCGCAGCCGTCGCTGCCGCCGACTCCGTCGCCTGACCTTTCGGCGCAGCCGCGCGCTACTGCACATGTGCGTCATGTGCATGCGCAAAGAGGCTATATAATGCGCTTGCCTGAGAATAGGCGTGCGCACTTGACATGGAAGGGAAGGAGAGTGCGGCTGCTGCTAGACTACGCAGAAAAGCTGAGAAACTAAATTTGTCCCATCCAGAAGTACGCGCTTGGGAGTTGGCTGCACAACGGCGAAAAAATTATAAAGCCAAAGCTAAACGCGCAGCCGAAACGCCTGAACAGCGGCAAATACGCCTTGCTGAACGACGTCGGAAAGAAACCGAAAAGCGTGTCTTGGCCGCATCTTCAGCCAGCAGCAGCCAAGCGAGTGAGGAAGATGAAACAAGAGAGTCAGAAGAGGAAAATCCCAAGAGTCGCCGTTACAACGACCACGTGGTACGACTTAGTGAAAGTGCGAGTGCGACTAGGGTGTTCCACTCTCCACGTCTTCCTATGTATACAATACCAGCTAAGCTACGAAGCATAACCTTGATGTCAAACCAAGCATAACTGAAGCTTTTCGCTTGTATATCCAGGCTTAACCAGAGCTAAACCACTGCCTAATTTTTTTTTATCAAGGCAAACTCTTCAGTGTGAATGCAGAAGTTTTTCCGCGAACTGCGGACGCGAATGTGTTGCCGCTAAGCGGCGACACAGAAATGGGCGTAAATCTGTCCCAGGAGGCCTGCAAAGCCTTCCCGAACTTTAAAAGAACACAATAGCCAAGTGGGGATGCCGTACCTGTGTGTGCGCGTCCATGTGCCCGGTGGCATCGGCACTTCCCAGCTCGGTGGGGTCGTGCAGAGTGGGCGGTGAGGCCATCGCGTCGACGGTGGTCAAGCTGACCCGCCGACCCCCGCGGCTTCGGGACCTGGCGTGAGCATTGCCCTGGCGCCTCGGGTTGGTGTCGTTCTCTGCGATGAGCGCCCACAAGGTTAGCTTGTCAACTACACGCGGCTTCTCCTAATATAAGAAGGTAGGCATGCAACTGGTAGGTCTGCAGAGAGTAGCCACAATAACAAAGCACTTTTACTCGAATGGCATAGTCGCTCGAACTGCATCAAACTTTGATAAGTTCTGTTAAGTCACAGCGATATATGTATTCGGCAATGACAAATTTAAAGTGCCAATGTACTTTTCCAGGGTAAACGGCTTCGTCTTCGTAGCATTGACAAGCCGCCCAAAGAAAGCGTTGAGACGCAACGGTCGCCATGACGGAGGATTACGCAAATGCGACTGCTGTCACGTCGAAACCAGCCGACACGTTTGCATCAAACGACGATGAGGAAAGCGGAACGCTTTTTTGTGTCCTCCGCCAAGGACGGTGCCTACCGAGGGGCGTCGCAATAAAGGACCGCCTGGAGACCGGCGTCAACCATCCGACGCAGGTGCTCAGGAGAGAGCGCGTATCGGCGCCCCCTCGTCGGCTCTGACCACCCTCGCTGGGCGCCTGGCGGGACCGGGACATGCTGGTTCCAGCGGCGCGCTTCTTGAAGGTGAACCAGCGCCACGGGTAGCGCGGGTCCGCAACTGAGTACGTGGACACCTCTGGTGAAATTGGTATAGAAGCCCGCGCTTCGTCTTCTAGCGTGTACAGGTAGCCCAGGAAGAACCAGATGAGAACGAACACCTGCGCCGTTCGAATTCGCAAAAGTTCTGCCTCAAGAGTATGACGCGACATCTTTAGTGGGTTATTCCACATTCATGCAGAAATAATCATTCTCTGCTTAACATTCATATATAACGGCGAGCCCTCGTACCACTACCAGCACAGTGGCGCAGCAGTTAAGCGATGCGCCGCTGCATTCGCAGGTGGTTGTTTCTATCACAGCCAGCCACCTAGAACTAGAGAACTCTGCGGCAAACACCAATTATCATGACGTCGCAGACAACCGTTTTGCACCTAGCAACGTGGCATCGCAGACGGCTCGAAGGCGCAAGGCAAATTCTTACATTTTTGGCTGCCTTTAGTGCCAGGACAAGGGTCCAGCTATTTGAACTCTTGCCACATTAGAGCAGTCCGTGAACAGCGACTGCCTTAGCTACTATGAGCATCACTCTCATGAAAGTGCTGTTATCGCCGCTTGCTTAAAGTTATCCTTACGGGTCTACAACATTCAGAATTCATGTTTTCTCACTTGCAGCGCCCGCAATGGCTAAAGACATACGATATAGTTATTACTTTACAGATCATCAAGAGAAGAGTGCTTAGTGATCAAGTGGTGCCTTCAACTGGGCGGATACTATAAGGTCCGAAGACAATTAAGCATTGCATAAACTTTGTGCTCAAGAACTTACCCTCACTCCGGCTACCAGGGTGATGATCAGGAGCACACTCCAGAAATACCGCGCCTGCCACGACGCAGACCATTGAATAGAAGCACGTTAATTGCTGACAGCCAAGGCATAACATATGGACTCTCTGAATCCAAGCATTTGTTATTTTTCTCGCTTCTGACCTGTGGATTTGGCCTCTCAGCTAAGTAGGTAGGAAATTCGCTTGTGGTGCGTGTGGGGTCTGTGCTGCTGGTCGAATTGTCGCCGCTGCTGCGCACCTGCGAAAAGACGTAAACAAATTTCCCCTTTTGCATTGGCGACTGCTGCACGAAAATGTTGTCACTGTACAGATGGCGTGTCAAGAGCAAAAATGTTTTGCACTGTGCACTCGAAAATGTGTCACTGAAACAATGTTCAGTAGAGCGGGTGAAAAAGCAATGAACCGAATACAGATGGTGAAAGAATCTTTAAATACGGGTGAAAAATAAGCCAAATTACTTCTTTACTGCAAGGTAAGGTAAGGCATTATTAGGTATTATCGTAAGGTATAATGAACAAAGAAGCATCGCACCTACGTGTATTTTCGTCTTTTAGTTTTGCGTATACAACAATTTCTCTTCACTGTTCGCCTTGCATTTAAAAAGTTAAGAAAATTTCTCTTGTACATGTCATCTTCTGTTCCCGCCTTACTCAATGCCTTTCTGGGCCCTGTAAGTGTATCAAATAAATAAAAGAGAATCTCGAAAGCGATTAGTTTTGTGCACGTGTGAGGCAAATTTGTGACTGTATATAGACACCGTAATCATTCGGTTGTGGCTTGAGGAAGGTTAAAGCGAGGACGTACACTACTAGGAGCCTCCAGACGGCATACCAAAACAAAGTGTAGGTTCACTGAGAGCATCGGTTTCAGGTTTCTCTAATGTAGTACCAATATATCGTTTATACAGAAAATCAAGAACGAGAAAAAGAGGGCGCGCTAACCGGTTTGTAGTGAACACATAAACTTGGAAACGTAAACAAAAGTGTGTATAAGCTAATAGCACACAACTGGCAGAATTGACGGAGGTAGCTTAGGTGAAACGGTTATCTAATAATAATAATAATAATTGGTTTTTGGGGAAAGGAAATGGCGCAGTATCTGTCTCATATATCGTTGGACACCTGAACCACGCCGTAAGGGAAGGGGTAAAGGAGGGAGTGAAAGAAGAAAGGAAGAGAGAGGTGCCGTAGTGGAGGCCTCCGGAATAATTTCGACCACCTGGGGATCTTTAACGTGCACTGACATCGCACAGCACACGGGCGCCTTGGCGTTTTTCCTCCATAAAAACGCAGCCGCCGCGGTCGGGTTCGAAGGTTATCTACTTCAATGCCAATTTTTGGGAAACGGGGTCAAAAAATAAAACACGCCTTATGACATGATGTCAACATTTGCAAAACTCTAAAAACATAAAATATCATTAATTTCTCTATCTTTAAGGCTAGAGCTCGATTAAACACTAATCCCGACGTAAATAGCCAATCAACCTGCATCGCATATAAGGTTTTTGAACATAATGGTTGACAGCAGCGTAGAACATGTGTGGTCAACTCTGCAAAGCACTCCAAATTGCGCAAGGTCCGAAACTTGGTTCCTAGCTACGAAAAAAATGGGAATTACTCGAGATCGTCCTCAATACGCTCAAGCTCTTGAGCACCAATGCTGCTACCAACCTCTGCATATCTATGGAAGACTTGCATGCACGCAGCGGTCCAGGACAGGAAGATGGTGACAGCGTTCCAGGCAATGAACACCTTCAATATCCCGATGAAGTTCTGTGAAAGCGGTCCTCACCGTTAAAGACACCCAAGCGCAAGGGAATGCACAATTCAAAGGCGGGCGTGTGGAAGTCACAGGATCAAGGCAGTAAATCTAAATAAGGGCATAACAATGCGACACTGTCTAGAGGCAGCATGTCTGCCGGCAATTTTATACTTTTCAGATTATTCGAGGATCAAGGACCAGCTATTAAAGCTCTGCCCTCATGGGTGTGAAGTTTGCTGCTCAGATTCGAAGCACAACTGCTCCGCTACGACAATAATGAAGCCCATGAAATACCGAGTAATGAGGCTTTATTGAACGTAAATAATCAAGGTTATCAAAATTATCATACACTTTGCACTGCGTTTCTTGTGTCCTCGTGTCCTCGTCTTTTCGCGCTATAAATTAGACGAATATGTACGAACCAGCAGTACTGTTCTTGCACTGATTATCAGCTTGTTCTGGTACACCAGCTTGACCGTGACATTAGTAGCTGGGTCACGGCCAAGATTTCCTCGCATGCTCAGGCGGTATGCACTGGCGCACAGCCGCGCTGGGGCACAGCGGTGGGACGCCGTCAGCCGCCATGCTTGGGGTGCACGTAGCAGACGAACTCCTGCACCGCAAGTGCGTTTTCTTCGCACGCAGCATTGCCGCTTGGAATCCGTGTCCATCGCAGATTCGGCCGGCTGTCGCCGGGCGCGATAGCGGCACGTGACTACATCGTACACGAATGCCACTTCTACTGGCCAGCTTCACTTGTTAGCGCTAGTCTAGCAAGGCGAGAAATAGGCACAGTGACAAAAGTTTGTCGCGGGTTGGTTACTCCCGACTGTGCGATCGAAGGTCCGATAGTGGTCAATGAATGCAGCACTTCCGTGAGATCTGAGAGCCGCATGTAGCTCAGGCCCACTCCCTGGGAAGAGGCCAGTGATCCGGCCGCTGGCGACAGCGTGTGCGGCGCAAGCATGAGCACAGTGGGTAAATCTCGGGGAAAACGGGCCGATTCTCTCTTGTGCGGTGCACACAATGAACACACATGACCGGACTTGTGAAGCTTTTTTTGCTTTTGTGTAGAAAAGTTGCTTTTCTACACAAAGGTTGTCGCAGATTTTAACAACGGCCGCTCATAAGGCAGCAAACTGGGCTTGGTCGTTGGTCACTTTTGCAGCTGCACCGTGTTGACAAACGACGACACAAGAGTACCTGGTAGCTTGCACTTGATAGTCCGCGCTTCGCCACTGTCGTGCCTCTATTTTGTGTTGCCTTCTGACATCACAGCGCACGGTGCAGAAATCACTGCTCTGTTTCGGTAGGGATCGAGGTTGCCGCACCATATCTCGAGCTTGCAGTATCACCCTGAGGCCAGCGTAGATTTAACATCGTCGTCGATAAAATACCTCACCTGAGTAGCCCTGACTCCACCGACAAACGAAGCGCAAGGCCGAAGAATTGATTTCAAGATCGAAGACAGCACGAGTTTGCATACTTTGATTCAACTTTTAAGCAAACTTTGGTTGCTGTCCTGCACTTGTTTGTGGCCCACTTCGTCCAAAAAGTTCGCAAGTCACTCTATTATTCAAATATGAAGCATTATATTATCGCAAAGGTAAGTATAGTGGACCTCGGAAATCAAGGGTTATGCGCAGATACGCGGTCCACAGTGATGCTAGAAGCACCGCAGACGCGCCGCAGCTATCGGGTGGCCATGTCACCAATCTCAACCCCGTGAATGTTCCTGAACCAGGTGCGGCTTTCCGGTTTGACGGAAGCGCTGCTCTCAATGACCACTCACTATCCGAGCTTCGATCCATTATCGGGGGGAACCCAACCCGCAGCCACCTCTCATCGCTGCTCACGTTTCTCGAACGGCTCGAGAGCACTGACAAGCGCAGCAGCCTGGTCGAAGCGTCGTTCACTTGCGAGTTGCACGTGGCTATCGCACCCACCGGCTACCGGCCCAATCTCCGATACACGCGGATTCCAAGCGGACCGCAAGCTTGGCATACTGCCGCGCCGCGGCGCGCTGTGCATACCACCAATACGAGGGCGAGACATCTTCATCACTACAGCTTCGACAACTCCTGTCCCAGCTGTCCCGCTTCATATGCAAACGCGCAGCCTGTCCTTTTCCCCTACCCTGAAGCTCTACAGTACGTTCATAACCTTAACCTCCTCCTCTCCACTGCGCTGCTTATGGTTCTCCTCGCGGAGGTTTCGCTTTCTTCTGCTTCTCTCTCCTTCTTTTCACCACATCTGACAACAGTCTCGTCGTCTCTGTTTCAACACGATACCCGACACAAGGCATTCCCCTGTTGTGTCAAACGCTGGCCTTGTAGTACGCAGCTGTAGCATGTCCAGCAGCATTCAGTCTTGAATAAGTGTGCATAATTCAGCACGGCAAAAGCAAATGTTGCGCAGTCGTCTTCAGTTCATTTCCACGCGCACGTCATTTTTAGCGATAAAATTGCATAAGTTTTTTGGCCACCTCAAATTATACTTCCCAGGGAGTGAATGACGGTTAAAGGAATTTTACTTTCTTTTAAGTGAATAGTTGATACTTAATGTCTATTTTTTTCTAACGATCTTGAATCGCAACAAATAAACGTTGGAACAACCTTGACCGTACCTTTATGCATTCAGCCAACATAAATGCAGCCTTCTCTAAAATTAACCTAACGCTTTGCAAGGAGCAACGATGAGAGTGACGCTTGAGTTATATGGTACTTTTCAACCAAAACATGCAATCCAAACACCCTTGATTGAGTACAATGCAGGCAAGCTTGTAACGCTATTAATAAATGGTGTCACATGAGAGTAATGAGGGGGTTATAACGAAAGTTTTGAAGACAATACAACTGTACATATAATAAATGGAAGGCACAATCTAAGGTATTTATGGCAATTGGCTGCTACTTGAAAAACATGTTTAGTGTAAGAACAGCCGGAAAACTTCTGGGACGCAATGCTTGAAATGTTCTTTCGTAATTATCATTTAAATATTATAACAAAACTCCAAGCTCAATATTAGAATGGTGCCAGTCTTAACTAATTACGAGAGAACATCCCATTTAAACTTTTAAACGAAGCATAAGCACAGTAAGAGAGTAATTGGCATCCACCAAGGCACAGCCATACGGCAACAAAAGAAAACAAACAAAGGAGTAATGAGCAATTACTCCTTTATTACAAATCTACTCCGCCTTAGGAGGTTCCCTGAATCATTTCGCCAGCACTGATCCCACTTAGAGCTATTGATCAATTCTCTCTCGCCCTTGCATACGCTATCCCTCTCGGTTAGATCAGTTGTAGAGCGACTGCTCTGGTGGAATGGTGGTCCCGGGTTTGAATATCGGACCAGAACGAATTTTTCTTTAACTACGAAGTTTATGTGCAAGCTGTACGGCTTTCTTTTGCAGCCGTAAGGCTGCACTTGCGTGGAAGCCACTGATTAATTATTCCTTGATTACAAATCAACACCTCAGGGGATTCCCTGGAGTCATTTCACCATTACCACAAAGTTAATAAATGTTAAACCAATGTTTACAATTGTTAACTTCTGACACTAAAAGTATGTTTCAATATAACATGCAACGTTATACCAAATTACATAACAATTTTATAACATGTTTTACTCTTAGGTGCTACATGAGTTTCAAATAAGCCCTAATAACAGTTTCTAATAAGAGCGATTTTGCTTGTACTTACGTGACCTTCAGAATCAGCGTTTGCGTACTCCTTCTGAAATTTAAGGTAGAAACATTAGCACGTGAACTTCTCCAAATCTATCGTTGTTCTTTATAGCGACATCACATTTGAAGACCAGCGATAACTTGCTGCCCCACATTTTCAATGTTGCAGAAAGAATGAAGAGTTCTCCCTAAATCAGAACTCACTCAAAACGTGCTCGCGAAACATAAGCAGACATTTTGGTGCGAAAGCATTTCTTCACGAGGTTTAACCGGCTCATCGAGTTTGTGCGCAGCTTTATCTTGATGGTAACCTTGGCCATATCATAATGAAATAAATAAAATAAATATTGCCGCGACCTAAATGCGAACCCACGGCGGCTATCCACTGCACGAGAGCACTATGCTATAGCCGTAGGAGATGACGCATCGTGCCAAACTGCAACACATCTTCGCGCTGTGCATTGCACCACACCGTCTTCATCAACTAATACTACTGTTCAACTAATATCGTCGACAAACTTGCCGATGACCCAGCAAAGCAAGGCCATGGGCCGACCAGGCTAAACATATGTTTTCGCATGTCTGCTCGGTTTAACTACATTAAAATTCCACCGCATCTTCCGCATTCAGCCGCTGCGGTGGCTCATTGGTTAGCGTATTGGGCTGCTGACCCGAAAGACACGGGCTCGGTCCCGGCCACGGCAGTCGAATTTCGATGCAGGTGCAATTCTAGAGGCACGTGTACTGTGCGATGTCAGAGCACGTTAAAGAGCCCCAGGTGGTCGAAATTACTACGGCGCCCTCCACTACGGCGTCACTCATAACATGCGTCGTTTTGGGACGTTAAACCTATATAAGTCAAGCTAAGCCAAGTCTTTTGGATCCTGTCAAAGCAAAATAGTTTTCAGCGAAACAAAAGTAATGCTCACCAAGTACAGGCTCCACATCAGGATGAGGTCGCTGGCCGCATTTGTGAAGAGCACGAAGTTGAAGACAGTCTTGATAGCATGTTCCTCTAAACAAAACAGAGAGGAATGAGTGCTCGACCCAAATACTGATTTAAGGCTAGTACAGAGCGGTATTATTTCTATCAAATGAAAGAATAACAGAAGAAACGAGTGTAGTATTCGGCATTCATGTCGGCTTAACGACAGCTGAAAAATATTACGCTCACTACTCCTCGGCTGCAGTCGTGCATCACGGCAATTTACGGGACTTTACGCAACAGTACAGGCACATGAGGGTGCAAAACTCACTTTAGAGAGTGGACCGAAGCCTAGCTTGCTTTCTTAGTTCTTCCAGAAGCATGCAATTTCTTTTGCCAAATATATCAAAGTAAAAGGTTACCTCATCTCATAGAAGCCATTTTAGTAGCGAAACTATATAAATTCCGGCTATTGCCGCACTTGTGATAAAATAGCCGCTCTATAAGTGTCAATTCAGGTAATCGGGATGCGTGTTTCTGTAGCTTGAGAGTGCATCTGAGCAGTTTAGCGACGCACATAGTAGTTTCAAAGTAAGACCATTTTTTTTTCCAGCCCTAAATCACATTCGTAAAATTTTCGGTTGTAACGACGAAAAATAACTCGAATAAGAAGCACAAATCGAAATTTCCTGAAGACAATTTAGGTTAGGCCCTTGCGTGCTGGTTCTTGTTTGTGCTTAAAATGATTTCTGCCCGCTTTAATAACTCTAGTCTAGATACATATATCGTCGAAAAATAAACACTAATAATATATAGCCAGGCAAGAGAAAATTCCATCCCAACTGATCTTCCTGTTGCACTAAGGGGCAATTTGCATAATTTTTCACGAAGCGAAACAAAAAAATACGCTTGGGGAAAACGTTGGCACCACAGTCCGGATACTGACATGCTGAAATATTATAGAAATTCACGTCTGGCATCTTAGCTCCACCAGCCTCAAAGCTGTGCGTGGATAACAACAATATCCTGATAATGATCGGTGGTGTATGCAAAAACGGCGCTATACACTTAGACTTTGCACATAACAATGTCACGTATACTATACGCGCCACATTTCATACCCAACAATTATGGACCAAATACAAAAGCATTTTTAAACGGAAGAGAGTTTATGAAAGTATATTTTGATATAATGTAAGATTTCACTTTAACAACATAGATATCCGCAGATTTACAGTAGGCACGCTTGAATTTTTTGCTATTAACGGTTTTGCTATTATCAAAAGCGTTCCCCGACGGAAGCACTAAAACGATCTTACTAGACATCGAAAGAATGGACAATTGCCTTCAATATATATGCACCAGTGCCTTACAGTTTTTCAATACTAAAAAATTTTGTCCAAGAAATTTGAGCATGGTTTATTCTTGCAATGCTTTTGCGATGATTGCTACGATTGCGCATGTGAGTCTTTAACGCACGTTATGAAGTGTAATACAGGAAAACTTTCATAAGTTTGCTTCTGGAGGGCCGGGATGCAGTCATATAATACCTTCTGTCTGGAGCAGGCCAAAGCTTTCCAGACCCCATTCGCTCGACGTACCGAGCAGGCAGGCAGAGTTGTAGCACTGGAAAAGCATCCACACAAAAAATCACCACTGGTTGAGGTAGCTGATAGAATAACAAATAAAATACTCCTCTCGTGACTGCAACACGTATAGATTATACAGATACGCTAACACTCCCAAGTTGACTTGAACCTTAAAAATCAGCCATGAGTGATGCATGACCCGCTTTATTAGTATTATAAAAAAAAACACTTTCGATCCGCTGCAAATTCTGGTTTATCAAATAATTCCGGCGCTCGCATTGAAGAGATTTTATTGCCTGCGGAAATCAATAGAAAGCACCAAACACTCAAAATTACTGTTCTTTTTCATGCTCAGCTGCATGCAGCACGGGATTTCAGCAACAAAAACTAGAAGTGCGTCTCAAGGTTTACTAGGTTCTTGAAACTTCCAAGCCACTTGTTCGGTCAAGAGTACACTGCAGTCCTTTCATTTCCCTATATAACACCGCACGTTAAACTAATTTTTATGATTCTGGCTCCTGAACGCTTGCTGCTGTCATGGTAATACCTCGACACAGGTCGCTAAAGACGTTGTACAATAAAACTTGTTGCTGGGCGAGTTGGTGGTTCGCATGTTGTGACATGCAAGTGCGAGCCCCGCTTTAAAGAAGCAAAGATTCTGGGCAGGAGCGCAAGTACAAAAGCCAGAGTCTTGCTGGAGGCTTTCTACATTAACAAAAAATCGAGTGATTGCATCAACGACGCGTCAATAAGTTCGTTCTCCTCCGAGCGCGCTTTTCTAGAAAGGTTTCTGTAAGAATCATACCGCCTCTTTCATGTGTGCCTGTTTTTCTCTTTCGTTTTTTTTTCTGTAGGTTCATCTTTTTAGCCTGTTTGCCTCGCCCCTCCCCCCTCTTCCGTCCCCTTTTTCGTGGATGATACATTTTGATACTCGTTCTTTCTTCGATTGTAGATATGTAATCAATTTTTTCCCTTTTTTTCTTTTTTCTTTTTCTGTCAAGAAGCCCAGAGCCGCCCTAACGTCATGTGGGCATGCGATGTGTACACGTATATATTGACATCTGTTACGGAAAATAAAGCCAGTTGTTAGTAGCGTTCGTCCTTGTCGTGTCTCAATCCCGTGCTCGTCTCTTTTGCGCTACATCTTTTTTTAAAAAAGGCGTTGCAGAACGTTTCACAGAGGCGCATCGGTTTGTGTTTACAAAAAAAACCACACGTCAGCGAAACTGTTAGTCTTTAACTTGCTGAAAGCCCTGTCACTCATTAAACATACTAATTAAGTTTCTGTGGAAAGCACTTCATCCTATGCGCGGATTTTATTCAGCACAAAGCGTTCCAGGAGTTTGAGAAGCAACGAATGAAAGCTGCGGTTTCCGCGTAAGGTAGAAAATAAAATGCAGGCGAAGCACGGGCTACGGGAACTCCATCGGGGAGGCCTGCGGATTAACTTCCAACCGCCCCGTTTCTTTGGCCAGCACTGAGCTCGCTAGACGTAGGAGCCGGAATATATTGTTGCGTGACGGTCAGCCGACGAATTAGATGAGATGACAGATGGCTACAGAATTATTTTAATGGCGGACGGCCGGGCGCGAGCACTCCTGCCCGCGCCACTGCACTGTTCGTCTTCTTCTACTCCGTCACAATATCACCAAGAGAGAGTTCCGCTGACGCAGCTAGCATTCTGACCCAAGCAGATGAAACAAGCATCAACTGTAGCTCTGAGTTAAGCGTGCTTTTGGATATTACTAATTTCGTCGTAAAATTGGGTCAAAGTTGGTTAACAAATCGTGCCTTTACTCCTGCGGCAATGTGAATTTCAACGAAAGCTAGTGTTGATGCTAATCGTAGTATTTAGTAACAATGGGCTACGGTGTGGGATGTCGCGTTTATGCCACCTGCGCTAAGCTCATTAGGGAGTAACATTCTACAGCTGTAAATTTCATTGACAGCATAAAAACAAAAGAACCAGAAATAACTTGCACTTGTGTTTCCTTATTGTCTGTACTGGTCGTCCCTTGCGTTCTGTGCGTTAGCCCTTTATTAATGAATCATCGGCAAGCCCCCCCCCCCCCCCTCCACCTTAAGCTACAGTACATTCCATCTCTTGTAATGTCAGAAAGAAATTAAACGCGAACAAGACAACTGAGCCACAAACTGCAAAATAACAAGTTCTTAGGCAGGGGAAGCTCTGTACTAGGTGAGAGTAATGTCACTTCGAAAGTGCGAAGACTTCTACAGAAGTGTTAAACTCATTTGTATTTGCTCTGTAGGAGCTAATATGTTGGTGCATCGGTGTTGCTACCACAGTTTTCTTGTTCGCGTTTCATTCGTTGCCGATAGTTCTTCCGGCCTCTTCAAATGTTTGACTCTGCCCCTTATATATAGAGCCCTCGTGTAAAATATGCAACCCAAGGGGTTCACTTCTAGCCAGTGTAGAGGTTCTGTTAAAGCAAATGTGGAAGACCTCACCTCTGCAGAGATCAAAGAGGGCAAGCCTGCTAAGCCCAGAAGTAGAACTCGTGGCCTGTATATTTTTGAGAAAGGCTGTACCTGGTGTTTATGGTTAGCGCCTATGTGTTTTTGTTACCTTAGTGCCGAAGCTCATAAGCTTTGTGCTGCAGCAACTAGCCCACATCCTTACCCTAGTGAAGGCCTTTTGCAGAGAGGGTAGAAGTAGCTGTATGCTGAAACAAACTGCTCTGGTGCAGGAATAGGGGTAGGGGTGCGGATTAGGCGTGACACGCGGGCATGCACTCGGCTAAGGTTAAAGGCAGCGAATGATACGGCTCGCCGCGCTTGTCACGCTGAAAGACGAGCATGTTCCGGCAGGTCAGTGTGATGCGTAGGACTTTATTTTTATTTACCCTACCCTCTTACGTCCTTTTGATTTACGACGACACTACCAAAGATAACGTGTAACAGGAAACCTGGCTTAACAGCTATCGCTGCAAAACAGTTACTTTGCCCTAACCCGAATGCCTTCAATTGTCATACCGTGAAGGCGATATGAAGTGCACATACTTTAATTCTGGGTTCTTGAAATAAGCCTACGTGAAGCCCACCACAGACCTAAACCAGTGACATTAAGCCTTGCCTCCACGCCACGCAGTGTCATAAAAAGGCCTAAATGCATGGTTGCTCCTAGCTCGAGCACTAGGAATGCTCCCATACTGTCCCATCGAAAGACGCTCGTTCTTCGGAGCTCATACGTCTGCATGAAGTCCCTGGAAGGCGATATTTTTCTTCAATAAATATTCTTCTTTCTCCTAATATTTTCCATACATGAGGGGGTCCCCGTATGCGGAGTAAATAGCACGGCTCGAAACATTTATCTGCACAACGGTAGAGATCCTCGTCTAATTTCATTCTGAGGCCTGGCGAGAAGGGATGGGTTGTCCAATACTTACAAAGCAGCCGCTCGTCACGAGGAACACCGTGCGCGAACGCTGCATGGCGTCCCTTGGCGTCGAATTCGCCTGCCTGGGACAGGCTGTTCGTGTGGAAGGCTTGTCGGCGGTCCCTTTCAGGTCTTCGAGCAGCGCACCGCAGAACAGCACAGGCTTAGCCTCATGCAGCTCTTCTTCCTTCTCACGAGAGCTCGCGCTCGCTTGAAAAGCGATGTTTTCTCGCACTCGGTATTAGATGAAAACGACGCTAAATCCAATTAAACAGGCCCGGTCATTCCACTGGAAAGTCAGCGGTAGCTTTTCTTCTAGTTGTTGTTGAAGTGTGGTGAGAAAAAGAGCCGAATTCAATAAATGAAAAATTATAAAGCATGCTTCATTTTCACTCTTTTCATCGCAAGTGCCGACCTACCTGTGGTAATTCAGGTTGCAAAATTATGATGCAATATAAATATGCGAGAGGGTGATGAACACTGCTTACCATTTTCTGGCATGAGCTGTTCTTCGCTCTGTTCTTTAGGCTTCGCGCGAACACTAACTTTAGTAGCCCTGACGAAATGTGTTGATGACCATAATATTTCAATGACTTCAAGCCATTAATTTTTGCTGAATATGTTTGCCATTACAAAACATTTCACAGCACCCTTATACGCAGTAAATACTCATATGAAAATGTTCAACAGATGGGTTATTTTTATTCGCAGTGTGGGCAGCAATTGAAGTGTATATTTGTACATAGTATTCACTGCAGAGATGCAGTGTGGCATTAGAGCTAGTTGGTTCATTCGTTAAAAAGAGGTGCAGTAGCGTGACGAATAAACACAGCAGAAGTCAGAGTGTGTACGTGTTGCCTTTCCTTATGTCACCATTGGTGCTTTACGACAGCTGGTAATGCCTCAAATCTAGGCGTTGTTTTCCAGAGAGAAGAGAGGGAAGGGTGCAGTGGGGGAGCAGTAAGGGAAGCTGTGCCTGGAAATGACTAGTGTGATAATGTGAGTGTGGATCAGAGTTGTACGTAACGCATTACAAGTAATTGAGTACTTGTAGCAAATTGCATTTTCGTGTAATTTAGTAACTAATCGATTACTTTTTTCGCACTAACTTCCAACTAATTCACTTACATTTTTTTCTGTAATCTATCACTGGTAATCAGTTACTTTTTTCCAAAAGCAAATAACCAACTGTACAACTTAACATCAGTGGTGCTAGCAGGCAGGACAACGGGCCGGCTGCGGCTGTCGAGAAGCATCACGCGCGGTCATATACGTACCACAACAGGGTCACCGCCGTCTCCTACGGCAGTTATCGTCCCTAGAAATATCACATGACCGCTCCATTGTGCCCCCCCCCCCCCCCGTCCGGTCGGATGGCGCCGTAACTATCTCTCAATACACTGTAACTCGTCAACTTCCACATAAAACACGGAGGCGTGGATATAGCTCCAAAAGGCACGTAAAGCAAAGATTATGTTGAGATCAGCACTACTCCTATAGTGCTTTGTAGCATCAGAAGGAAAAGAATGCGAACCATATGAGCCTCATTCGTTGAAAAAATAGCTGCACCCGTGACGTGTCCTTTCGTCCTTGCCTTCCTTACACTTTTTTTCCCTAGTATGCGGAACTGACTAGATTGAAGTTCAACACTCGCTGCCTTTACGGATCTGTTGTAGTTGGACATAATAGTTCAAGAAATCAGGAGCACTGAAAGGTCTGTCCGTAAAAAAAAAGGGGGGGGGGGGGGGGGAGGGCATGTTTACTTAGAGATTAAACTCGCCCTGTGATTTCAAGTTCCAAAGAAAAATTTTAATCTGCCTCCGCGGTGCATCCACTATTTTTGTCGTTAGTACTAGTAGATATTAGGAACGAGCATCAATAGTAGCAATTCTAGAATGCTTTTTAATAATAATTAGGCAAGCGGTCTTCACGGCCGTGCGTCCATTTCTTGGATAGGGGTAACATTATTAGATTTTATCATGAAGTTTGAGCCGGCCGAGAAAACTTTCTCCAAGCATTTCACCCCAGAGTAGCCGATCACCACGCTGGGAGAACCTTTTACCTATTAGAAAACCGGTGGGTACCCGGCGGCAAATGGGGTTGAACCCTGTTTCCCGAATGCGAGGCCGATGCTTTGACCACTACGCTACCACTTCGACCCTCCAGTGGTCCAGGCCTCGACCGGGGTCTTCAAATAGGCACAAGCTATGATCCGGACCGGTGCTCGGCTTTCCTACGTGAACGGCTTCGAAAAGTAGCCTGCGTTTTCAAATCCCGCCGCTGTGAGCGGCCCTCGTGCGAACGTCATGCCCAATGAATGTTTCAGCCGCTGTATGCTTTTCAAGATATCCTATTCAGCCGCTTGGGCACGACAGTGAGAAGAAACTAGAGAAAAAAATTACAGGACGGTTACCACTGGTTAACACGAGATTCAGCGACCGCTGTTAACGTATTCATACTTAACGATATGTCATGGAACAAAATACCAGAGCGACCTCACATCTGTAAAGTTCTAGGGCGCTCTTTTTAGTTTTCCACACATACTAGTTTGTTGCCTAGATCTGCTCCAGTGAGCCACTCTATATGTGCAGCGCTGCCAATGATCCTCTCCTCGGGCGGCGGGTTTCGCAGCAGCTGCCGCATTTGGACCGAACTACATTCCTTCGCACTCGCAAAACCCTCATCCTTTCAAGTTAACCACGTTCCGGATGGATACCGCTCTAACCACTCTCTGGTCGCGCCTTCCCACGCTCTCTCATACCCTCCTTCTTCCACGGTAACGATGTTCCGAACGGTTACCGTCGTACCACCCTCTGGTTGCGCCTTCCCACGCTCTCGTCATACCCTTCTCCCTCCAGGGTAACCCTCGCCGTCCTTCCTGGTTGACTACACTGCAGTTGGTTTCTCTGCCGACCACCGACCGGTTGCGCCTTTTTATGCCCTGGCCATAGCATCCCCCTCCCAGGGTGACCATTCTCCACTTGGAGATGTTTTCTCTCTCGCCCCACCGTCCTCTTTCCATGGTAACCACTTACTGAATGGTTCCCGTGGTGACCATCCTTCGGTTACGGCTTCCAGCGCTCTCGCCATGCCTCCTCCTTCCGGAGTAACCATTCTCCGGTTGAAGATTCCTTCCTTCTCGCCGCACCGTCTTCCTTCCGCAGTACCACTTTCCGAAAGGTTCCCGGGGTAACCTCCTTCTTGTTACGTCTTCCTACGCTCTCTCCACGTCCTCCTCCTTCCACAGAAACCACCTTCCGGGCTGTTGGCGTGGTAACCACACTCCGGTTACGCGTTCCACGCTCTCGCCATAAAGCCTCCTTCCATGGTAACTCTCCCCGTCATTCCAGAGTAACTACGCTCAGGGTGGTTTACGTGGAAACGCCCAACCGATTGTGACTTATTACGCTCACGCCATACCCTCCTCCTTTCAGGGAGACCATCCTACGGTTGTGGATTCCTCACCTCTCCCGATACCCTCCCCCTTCCTCGTTAATCACCCTCTGGATTATTCCTGTGGTCACTCACCCACCGGTTACGCATTTTTCCGCTCACGTCATTCCTTGGTGCTTGCACGGTAACCACCATCCGGATGGTTCCCATGGCGGTGAACCCGCCATTTATGCCGACGACTACGGCGATAATAGTGCTACAATTACGACGATGTCAAACCCAGGAACGGGCGCTTAACAGCTCCCACAGAAAAGAAAAGAAATTCGCATTACTGCATCGGCGTTCATGAAAAAATATCGCGTTCGACGTTACTTTCTTTAAGAACAGTACAAGCTTCCTCACAAGTTCTGAGCACATTAACAGCAGCCCACATTAAAACGTGTAAACACTAGCGCAAAGGAGCGATAGAACGCAGCATCAAGGCGGCGTGAGGGGCCTTCTCCAGCGTGAGTAGCGTCAGGGGCCGTGAAGAAAATTAAAAAAACTAGTGAAAAGAAATGAGCCCGGCACGCTAGAGCCTCTTCTCATCAGCAGGTCGCTCTTTGTTGTGGAACAAGCTACCGCGCACTCGAGCCCTGGCAGCTGGCTGCTGCGCGCAAATACGAGCTGATGCGCAAGATGTTCATACGTTATAATAGCGCCCCTCCCTCCATCGCATACAATGAGAGAGGGGTCAGTGTAGCTGCTGACCAGTTCACGATGGAAATTAGCGACTGCAACTTCGAAAAACGACTCCTAGTGAAAATTAACAACGTGCAAGGAAAATATCAAGAAAGACGCAGTAGCTCATTGTAGTTTGAGTAACTTTGTTTTCTGGCAATAAAAGTTGGAAGGCAAATAACAAAATTGTAATCGACTGTATTTCTGTTATTGTTTAGTTACACTTCTGGAGAGTGTAGTTCATCACTGCAATCAGTTAGATTTGAGATGGAGTAATTGTAATTGTAATCGGTTATTTTTGTAACGTGTGCAAAACTAGTATGGATACCTCTATGGGCGGCACACGCTCGCGTGTGTGAGGGTACTGTGAGGGAGGGTTGGGCTTTCTCTGCTTCTTCCTGCGGGCAGCTACGGCAGCAGCGCTGCTATGTGGGGTGAAGGCGCAGCTACCCGCGCAAAAGGCGTTTGGCAGAACGTTGGCACGACCTCTATAGAACCGACCGGAATCGACCGGCCCGCCCATGGCAACCGACGCTGGGCCTACGTCAATGACATAACGTCGGCCGAATTTCGAAAATCCAACCCAGCACGACATTCAGGCCTGTTATGCTATGCGCAGGCCTGCTATGCGCAGCACGCCGACCGACCACCTGGCGGCGTTCCTGAATGCTCTGGCTCTCGTTTTTATGACCATTTGCAATCAAGCTATGATTGCAGTTCCTGTACCTACACTGCGATATTTACAGCTTGCTTTTCAATTTATTCCTTACAAGCACTTTTAAGCCAGTGTTAATTGCGTGCAGTACATTTCAACTTTGAAGCATCTACAGAGCTCCGGTACGTGTAGGTTTTGTCACTGGCTGTATTTGCGCCATTAGCAGAAATAACTTTAAAAATAAAACAATGAAAACCCGCAAGCCTGCTGTATTATCACGTCGGCTTTCAAAATAAATTAGAGCGGCGAATTTATGAACCCAGGGCCAGTTTAATGCCGCTTCATAAGTAGCTTGAAATTCCGCCACATTGAGTGATTTGCAATTTTTCAACCTTATTTTCTACTTCTCCTTTTGGAGATTCAGGCTGACAGTTTTTTTTTCTCTTGCTGATTATTGTTCAGGTGGCTTCTGATGAGAGATTATTAAATAGCGCTAGGGCAGTGGACACTGCCACGTAAAAGTATTTCGATTCCTGCGATTCCAGCCAATTTTTACAGCTTAAAAGGCTAATACAAAGCAGAGGAGGACAGCAACGAACACATGTGCAGGTCTCTTCTGTTTTTTAGTTCTCCTTATTGAGCTTTGATCTCAAATTCTATGTGCTGATCCGAAATGCGGAGTGTTTTTTTTTTACTTTTAAAGTCATTTTTTTTTATTCCAAAAGTGTGCCATGAGGCATAAGTTGAAAAGGGGAAGGAATGTGGGAGATTGAAAGTTAAAAGAAGGAGTGAAGACCCGTTGCGCTGAGGTAGTCGCAGAGGTTGATGATGAAACGATCGTTCATAGTCCACTGCACATAGTTACGTTCGCGGTTCCACTGCAGACCCGCCTGCCTGAGGAGCCGTTTTCTAATAGCAGCCGTCGCTGGCACGCCCACAACAAGTGCCGCACATGACAAAAGTCCGGTGCAGCGCTGTAGTGAGGGCACCTGTCAGGTGCTAGCAGATCTTTGGCACGCCACCGATGACGGACAGATGGTGTCAGAGCCGCCCCTGCCCGAATCCGGCGCACGGATACCTCCTCCTGCCGTGTAAGACTACGGGAGAGAGGGTGCGAACACGGAGGAATTAGAGCGCGTGTTCGCTGGCGCAGAACTTCGGAATCGGAAACATGGGACAGGAACGGATCTGGGGGAAGAGGGGAAGGTGGCGGATCGTCTAACGTATGAAGATGAGTCATAGCATCCGCTTGAATGTTATGTGGATCCTGGGCATGGCCGCGAATCCAGTGTATGCGCACAGGACATGGATACTTTGCGCCGAGCACATGAATTGATTGTGAAATCTGGAATGTGCGTCGAACAGCCTTAAGCTATTTAAGGGCGGCACGGTAATCGGTGTAAATATGAACTGTATTGAATGTTGGAACGAGCGGAAGGGAAGCATTGGCATTATAAATGAATTGAAGTTCCAATGCCAGGGGAGTGCGCGTATCCGCGGTATACGTCGCGCGAGAGTTGAGATGCGGATGAGATGGACTATACACAGCAGTAACTCCCATATCTGCAGTATGTGATGCATCCGTGTACAATATGCACCCTTCAGGCAGGTACACGGCTGATACCGACGGGGAAATAGTGTGGCGATTGTCTTGAGAGCTGGCAATATGATCACGGAGGAAGTGTCTTTAAACAATGAATTTGGAGAGACTGTTTTCGAGCTCTGTTTGCCACCACCCGTTGGTCGATGAGTTCTCTGAGTTTATTAAGTTGAGCGAACTCCTGTAGCACAGGTATGAGTGCTAAACGAGGCAGATATGTTATGGTGCGCATAGCCTCATGATTGATAGCTTCAAGGGAGTCCCACTGTCTGCGGGTGAGACGTTGAAATTGTGCCTGATATATTATCCGTGGCTGAAGGATAGAGCGCACAAGCTGGCTGGCCGTATAAGCACGTGCGCCACCACAGCGCATAGCTATGCGACGAATCAGACCTAGAGTAGCGTGAGCCGATTTACGGGTTGCTGTCAGCCACGGGGTGCCAGTCCCAGATGTGTTGAGGAGATGACCAAGAATACGAAGTTTCTACCTGAGGAATCCGAAAATTATGTATCGTAAAATTTAAAGGGGAAGCTTTCCGTAAGCCGGCTTTATTTCCAATGCGAATGACAACATGATTTAATAGGAGAGAGTGTCAGACCCAGAGGTGGGAGGCGAGATGTCAATTCATCCAACGCGTGCTGAAGGACCGACTGATGGATAGACGCATCTGGATGACAGCACCACAGGGTTATATCATCGGCATACACAAGCACACGGATAGTAGGGATGGTCTCTAGGGCTCGAACAAGAGGAATTAAAGCCACAATAAACAATGCGGGGGCAAGAACAGAGCCCTGCGGCACTCCTCTATCGGAAGTGAAGTTACCAAAGGGCTTTCCGTGGATACGCACACTGATGGTTCGATTTGGTAAAAAGGCGTGAATGGAGAGGAGGAACCGGTGAGGGAGACCAAAAGTTTGAAGGGAGGCAATAATGGCAGAGTGAAGGATGTTATCATATGCCTTTGTTATGTCTGTAGCGATCACGGTTCGTACAAGGTGACTCTGCGGAGAGTGGTCAAGCACGTCAGCAGCTAAAGTAGCAAGGCCGTCCTCTGTTCCAGTCTGTGGGCAGAAACCAATTTGGGAATCTAGGTAACAATCATGGGATTCCAGCCACCACGACAGGCGTGCGGCGAGAATGTCATTTCATCCGCCTGACCACGCCCACTGCAGGGCAAAGGCCTCTTCCATGTCTCTCCGATTAACCCTGCCCTTGCCTGCTGCGGCCAGTGTGTCCCCGCAAACTTTTTAATCTCATCCACCCACCTAGCTTTCTTCCTCCCTCTACTGCGGTTGCCTTCACTTGGCATCCACTCCTTTACCCTCAAGGGCCAGCGGTTATCTTGCTTTCACTTTACGTGCCCTACCCATACCCATTTCTTCCTCTTGATTTCGCCTAAGACGTCTTTAACCCGCGTTTGCTCATTCATCCACTGTGCACGCTTCCGGGCTCACGTTATACCTATCATTTTTCTTTCCATAGCTCACTGCATCGTCCTTAAGCTGAGCCCTTTTCGTTAGCCTCCACGTTTCTGCCCCATAGATGAGTACCGGTAACATTAAGCTGTTGACAAATCGTACTTTATGCTACTGATTTGCTCAGTGCACCAGGTTATGAGAGCGATACATACTTGCCTAAAGATGTTAACGAATTAGACAAGTTCGCTACTTCCCGGCGCTTATTACTTTTATTTTGAGTCACCGGATAGGCTAGCTATCAGGCGATGTTTATTCAGAAGTATGCTCGTTGAAATGTTAACTGCGAGCGATAGGTACGGCACAAATCAGTTTGCAGCATACCTAATGCTTCTGTGACAGCTCTTGTAAGACTTTACTTCGAGAGTTTAATAAAGAATTGGCATTTAGGCGATGCTTGTTTGCTGTAGTTTACCCACTATATAAACTGACACCCAATATCTGTTTCCTACATGATGCACTTGACATAGCAGGGTTAACCCAGTTTCGGAGCGCTAGGTGAAGGTTAAGAGGACAACCAAAACTCCAACGAGGCATTTCTTTCCTAAACCAGCAGTATAATACGTACAACCTGTGAAGGAACCGCCGAAGCGAAATATCACAGCCTGCGGTTCCGGCGCGAAAAGTCAGAAGGCGTGTGCACCGTAAAAGCAAGTATTTTACTTACATCAGAGATGTCATATGCAATAGACTATTCTTGAGGCGTCATGAAATCTATTCTAGCGGTGAAAAGGCGTTGTTGACCACTGTCCGGGTTTACGCGAAGGCGAGCACTCAGGAAAACACTATCATGCGAGGAAGTTTGTGCATGTTACAGCCTGCAATCCCTAAGCAGCTCAGAACACTGTACAACATATTCAATTCATAAGTCCATCAACGTAAAACGGCGTTGCTCCCACGGCGATCTGCCTCAAATCAATTCGTACACTTTCTGCTTTGCCGGCTCCTTTCAAAATGTGGTATTTGCAAACAATCTAGAACTGGCTCGCACAAGCCGTAAAAGTTGACACTTTTGTTTCCACACTGTTCAATACCAGGTTCTAATAAGGACAATGGTATTGCCGTCGCACCGTCAAGTGCGTTACTGCACCAAAGTAAAATGAGCTTGCTTCTACTGCACGCAAAAACAGTTTTAAAGAAATCCGCGGATTGTTAGGTTAAGCACTGAATAATAAAATATTATGGAGCCAACTGTAGGAAAAAAAGCGCTACAAATATCATGCCTATAAAAAGCAAAACGTGCTTAGTTTACATGCTGGAATATTGGACGATAATTAAACAAAGGAAAATTATTAAAATTATGGGGTTAGGTTATGATAGCGAGTCTCAGTTTACGAATAATCTTTCGGCGATGTTATGGTGAAGACACCCGACGGCCAGGCCCGGAAGGAGTACGATGTCGGAGGGCCGGAGACGGCCGTGGTCTGCTGGAGACTGCTGTGCGGGTGGATGGCAGAGCTCGCGCTCCGTTGTCCCGCAAAAAAGACGTCAGACTCCCCAGGAACCTCATCACCGTCAGCCAATGCTGCATCTTGGCCGCTTTCTTCTTGTTCCCGGTCTTCTGGGCTCGGTGCGTCCTGAGTTGATAGCTCCTGAAGGAAGCGGTTGGCTGGAGACTGGAGACCTGGCTTCGTCTCTGCGGTCGTGGCCTCATTTCGCTTTTGTGCACTTGATGGAGTCATGGCCTGCGGAGTGTCGCCTTCGACGATAACTCTATCGGACTCGGCAACGAGGTCTGGCCCTTCAGCAAACGATAGCCGTCGTACCAGGACTCGTTTACGCGACGGATTGTTCCTCGGGCTCCCATTGTGTGATGCCGATGATTTCTTTGGTTTCGAACGGGAGAGTTTCAGCACGACCCACTCAGTCGACTCGTCTGAGGCGCAGGTCTCATCAAAGCCGTCTGAGGGAACGATAGCTCTCGGCGAAGCGAAGGCGGCGGCTCCCTCTGACTCTTCGCGTGACGCTAGCCCTGATCGCGTCGGGCTTGCCTCCGCTGCAGTGAGAACGAGATCACATGTAATTAGGAGACCTGAGTGTTCTTACCACATCGCATCCACGAGTTTCAAGAAGCATATCCGATTGGACAGATCAGTTTACACCGCTGCGAACTGAAGGATCTGGTGTCATGGCTTTGGTGCTGGGCTATGCGCCTATATACGAAATTGTTCTTGTGGTCTGTCCAAAGCAGATACTTCGCGGTGCACATGGACACACGCACACCAAATCTGACAGCGCGATCGCCCTGAATAGTTACCTGCTCTTCGGTCACTGCCTGTGGCATTCGGCTGCTGGACCTTATGCTTTGCGATCGAATCGCTACAGATATGGACGCGTTTCAAAGGCGGCGAAATGTAGAAACGTCCTCGTGCTGCGTGGTATTAGTGTCCATTAACCCTTTAACCGCAAAATAAATTCCCGTCCAATATACCAAAATTGCCACATTTTTTAATATCGTCTTAATTTTTTCAATGCAATTTTGATTCTGAAACTATACTTATTACTTCATTTGTTTCTGGTTAGAATGAAAACTAAAGGTTTAAAAAGGAAACGCTGCTCTCGAGGACGTCTATCCCTCAGTGCATGCCAGTGTAATGGGTTGCAACGTAAAGAAATGCGCCGTATTTATTGATCCAATACGCTGTAACACACTGCAGATTGCATAGACGTTGCTTCGTCCTAACACAAACATGGTTTCAACATTGGTAGCTAACGTGCCTGTACACAGCGTGTCCTCTTCGTCGCGGTCGCTTTTGCTCTCGTCATCTGAAGATGCCTCCGGCTCGCAAATATCGAAAACAATTCTAGATTGTCAGCAACGAAAGTGTCAGGAGTGCTCCCAGAAGCAGCTCTTTTTCTCGGAACATCGCCGCCACCAACATTATTCTTGTGTGACGATATTATAAACTGGCTGCTTTCAGGTTTGAAACGTGCGCTCATGGCACGAAACCTTCCTTTTTTTTCATCGACAATTACAGCCCTAGAGTTGAAAATCGCAAGCTACGCAATTGCCGGCCGGAACTTGTCTTTGGCAGTGTAAGCACCGCAACACAGGGCCGGACGAGTGTGGCGACACTGGTACGATCTATTACGACGAGTGCAGCTCGCAGTTGGCGGATAAAGGGTTGAAGTACTTACAGAGCTCAAAATTATTTCGAAACCCTCCTTTGCAGCGCCTTTAATTTCTCGTGGGCCGTTTCGACATAATAAACCCGAAACAACCTACCAGCCAAGTTATTTTGTAGCACTTGCGAGAAATGAAGCCCACCACTGTTCAAAATGCGCCACCGCTTAGCCCCGTCCTAAATGTGGAGAAAAATCCCTTGGGGGATTTGGCTCCTATAGGAACATGTCATTCGGTGGAACGCAACTGCAAGTAGACCACAAAATTGCGTTCTTGAAAGATGAAATTCCTACAGAATTCTTACAACGAACCTCGCGTCATGACTTGGGTGCTGACGACTGTCGGGGAGTGTACATTATAGAAGAGCGGTGTGTCTGTCCGCAAAAAGAGTTTGATCTAAACGCCGTTGTACCTGATTGAAATAAATTGATAACACTCTCAAGACTACTATTCCGAAACAACAATAACGCTCCGCCAAAGCTGCAGCCAGCGAGCGCTTTCGATCACGTTAGCTTAACGAGTGAGGAATATCCTCTCTCACGCAGAGACAAATAGAAAGTAAATCTAGGAGCGTACGATATTGCATAAAAAGTGGAGGGAACACTTAAGCTCCGCCTTAAGGGTATTACGCGATAGCGTAACGGGTTAATTCTTATATATGCAGAAGCTTGTTCCCTGCTTAACATGCATAGATCCCTGGAAGCCCTCATAGCGCCCATGTGGTGCAGCAGTTAAGCAGTACGCCACTGCACTGCGATGGCAGGTGCTACCACCGGTTGGGCTTGTGAGACGCTGGTTGCTCTTCCCGAGCTACCTCTCGCGACCATCACTCATTTAACTGCCACCTGCCACGGTGGGCCGGTTTTGATGACGCCGCAAGGTCACGACCTAGGTGGCCCACCTGGCTCCTGGGGTTGCTCTCTGGGGACCACCCAGCAGCCATTGCCATGGCAGCGATTGTTCGCTCGCAACGCCCACAACGCCCACACAGGATTTTCTGGTGGGTGGGGCCTTTAACGCTATTGCGTTAATAGAGAGACAAAAGAAAGAACGAAGAACAAGTAGAGGTGCGTTTTGACGAGTGTTTTGCTAGTGTTTTCTTTTAGCATCAAGTGCAACAATCTCGTAAAAGCTCTCATCGTAGCTGAGGCGGGCGTTTTCGTGCCCAGGCATGCAACGATTTTCTACAGTGCTGCAGTCGCGTGCCTTTTGTTGCATGAGGGACATCTGCTGTTGGCATCTAGACCCGAATCAATTTCTTTCTCAGACCACGCTGGGTCTCTGGTCACTCTGCGTAGCTAGTTCCGCTGTCCGGAACACTTGAAAGTGGATCATGCCAGTCTCGATGCCTTATACTTTCAGCACGCATCGTAATATAGCTGGCACTTCGTGGCACTCTTTTTCTCCTAGGTGAAAAATTGTAGCGGCGTACACCTGCGTGCTTCGCTTATAACTAGCCGGTAGTTCTTTGCGACATTTAGAACCCGTTCAGACAACCTATGTCTACTACCCCAGAGCGAAGCAGTAGCTCCCATTGGTGCACCGACGGACCAGCCGTCCGACCGACCGACTACCTGCTGACTGACTGACCGACAGACAGACTGACCAACAGATTGATTGATTGATTGATTGATTGATTGATTGATTGATTGATTGATTGATTGATTGATTGATTGATTGATTGATTGATTGATTGATTGATTGATTGATTGATTGATTGATTGATTGATTGATTCACGCCTTCGGACCCAGCGTTGCTTACTGTTCTGTGGGTCTCCTCGCGGTGCCGGCGGCAGAATATTAATATCAGAGAAGGCGACGGCTTCTGCGTCGTAATGCGTGGCGTCCGCGAAGTGCCTCAGATCATGTCGAGGGGCTCGGCCCGACAGCAGGGCGACCTGCATCGCCTCGAAGCTGGACAGCGAAGGGGGCCGCTGGGAGAGGCCGCCGGGGTCCGAAGAGCGCGAGTCCGACGTTTGGGCCCAGATGTAAGACACTCGTCGCAGGTTGGGTGTCACATGCAGGGCAGCACCGGCCTGTGAAGGGATCGTAAAGCTAGTACATGAAACATGTGCTTTTTCTGCATAATTGCTTCAAAGTATCCAGATAGTTGGCAAAACATGCAAACTGCCAGCCAGAGCATTCGCTAGTTCATTTTCATACGGTAAGCCACGAAGAACACGGACGGAACGCCAAGATAACCAAATAAAAATGCTCTTGCCTTCTGCGCAAAACGTAAATCCTGGAAGGCAGCAGCCACAAAAAAAAACAAGAAAAAATAACATCCAACGCATTTCAAGTAGAACTTTTTACAGGCCTTGTTGATGACTGTTGCACTCCTTCAAGTCCGTGTCATTCTTTCGCGTTTGCCTTGACGCTCCAGTCTTTCCTATACATTTTATTCCTGGGAAGATATTTGAGGCAAAGAAGACAGCTCCGCTTGGGAACGATTCTACCTTCATAGCTTTGTCACGGAAGGAAGTATTCTTTTTTGGCAGGTGTAGCTCCTAATATAGCTTAATCATTGTAGCCGCCTTTGTACTGTAATAGTATACAACTCAAGAACGAAGCGGTGAAGGCCCTCAAAAGTGGCTCTCCAACCAATGGCGCGAACCGTTTGGTTTGGCATTATAGTTAATCCCTTAAATCGGGTTTTTTTATCATTTTCAAGGGGATTAAAAACTTCTTGACCGCCGGTCGACTTCATTCGCTGAAGGGCCTCTTTTGGGCGGCATTTCCTGCTTCGTTCTTTAGTTGTATCCGACTAGGGGAGATTTCTGCGAGTGTTATACTGCGTCTTTTTTCGTGGTTTTTGCTTGTCTGAGATTTTGGCGAACCCAGTTTCCGGCCCGCAATTAACGGTACTTTTCCGTTCGCACTGCAGAACTCACCTAGGCATTAATAAAGGCATCGCATATTTTTTTAAGCGTGCAGTGCCCACATGCGCCAGTAGAAAAGAGGTCAAGGTATAGAAGGGAAGAGAGGAGAAAAAAGGAGGAGCGCGCGTCGCAGGCAGAAAGGCACAGACGCGCGAGTTGTCGGGGCCCTAAGGGAGCCTCAGTGTTGGGGTGATGGGGTAAAGGCCCATATCCTCCATGGTCAGAAGACGGTCAAGCAAACCATGACGAACCATGACAGGAAGATGAAGATGAAAAGGACGAAGACCGGTCGTGCTACGCGAGGATGCTGCCATGTTTCGACTGACTGCTGTGTTGCCCGCCGTTTAGATTCGTGTGACTAACGTCCCCAGTTTGACATGTGTACCTTTCAAATTTCAATTAGTGAAGGTTGCTGTTCGCCGCCAAACTGTAGCTTCGAAGCCGTATCCTCTGGACTCCAGCTATGCTCAAGGAAACCTGCTCCAGTTCTTCCACCCCGGCGCCGATCGTTCTCTGCGCTGGAGCTCTGCGCCAGTAAAACCCACTGTATTCAGCTGTACCGGAGACCGCGACGTCGAGGACGTGGCCTCCTACGAGCGGCTGAGCACCTATAACAAGTAGGATGACGGCCTTAAATTGAACAACATCACTTTCTATCTTACGGACATTGCAAAGCATGTGGCTGCGAAACCACGAAGCCGACATCACCACGTGGTCGGCCTTCAAGACGAGCTTCGCCGATGTCTTCGGCCAGATAGCGGTACGCAAGCTGGGCGCTGAGCAACGTCAGCATGGCCGGGCGCATCTGCATGGCGAAAATTTCCCCATTTACATCGAATACGTTGTGGACCACTGCAAGCGTGTGGATGCTGCCATGCCCGAGCGCACCAAGGCTGACCAATTCTAAAGATCACTGACAAGGACGCATTCCAGATGCTCGTGGCGAAGAATCCAACCACCTTCGTCGACATGATCAGTGAATGCCAGAGCTACTACGACCTCTTCATGTGTCATGACAAAGGCGCATAGTAAATAGGAAACACAAAAAAAGATCAGCACCGAAGATCAAGTCACTGAAGATAGTGAAGAATATTTTGGAATTTGAAAGCAAGTAGCCATATGAAGAGAAGGAAGAAGCAGGTGGTTTAAAAGGAGAAGCGCTGACGTGAACCGGAGGCACAACGTTCCAGCCGTCTTCGATGCTGCGTGGCTGTCGGTAGGCGGCACTGTCGGTTCCAGTGGCCTCCCGTCCAGGCATGGGCCCAACCGGCTTCCGCTCCGGTTCTGCGGGCCACAACGCTTTCCTCATATACGGAACGAGGGCCCTGGACGCAAGCACTAGGAACGCCGACGCTGCCGGTTTGGCCCTGTCGTCTGCGGCACGAAGGCAACAGACCACCGACGCCGAGATTCAAGTAACGTGGCACTGGACATCCGCCACCTCTTCCTATCCGCCACTACCTCTCTCACAATCTTCACAACCGAACTCTCTCAACAGCTCAAGGTAGCTTCACCATCGAAACGCAGGGCGCATAGCACCGCTTCGCCGAGTAGCGTCTCTCCAGCACTGCGTAACATCGGGACCCCGACGCCTTCGGTCGAAAGTTCGCGTTATGGTAGACTGACAGCCATTCCTTTATTCCGTGTGTGCGTGTATTAGGATTCCTTCGTGATTAGCGTTTGACCTCTGCTTTGTATGTTTCATCGGTTGGGTCCTTGTTAGCGCTGTCATGTATAAAATGTCCTGTCCCAAGTGCCGCCTCGGAGTTCATCCCTCGAACTTTTAAGCACGCACACGTAGAATACGCGGACCACCCCACCGTGTGAGAGCATGAGACGCCCTCTCACACGTTCTGCCCTATCGCAGCCAAAGCCGTTTGATGCCATCAGGTCTGGCTCCGGGCCGTCGCCACTGCTAAACAAAGTCGAACAGTTCGTTCGCGAAGTAGTGCGTCAGCTATGCTGCACCTGCCTCACGACGCGGCGTCTCCTCTGGTGGCGCCATTGCAGCAAATTATCCGAGACCACTTGGCTGAAGCCCTTCCAGTTCTCCAAGATCCTTACATTAATCAAATGACCTACGCCGAGGCCCCGCATCTTCACCACACGCCTCCGATAGCCTCCCCCTTGACGTACGTAGAAGAGCCAGCACGCTCCAGGCCGTTGGCGTTTCCGACCAGTCAGCTCGTCATGCAACCCGCACCGGCTCTTGGCCGCCGCAATGGCCAAGTGGTTATGGCGTTCAGCTGCTGCCCCGAAAGACGCGGGTTCGATCCCGGCCGCGGCGGTCGAATTTCGATGGAGGCGAAATCCTAGAGGACCGCGTACTGTGCGATGTCGGTGCACGCTAGAGAACCTGCGCCCATGTCGTGTCTTCTCGCTCGCTATGTCCTCGTTTTTCGCGCGACTCAAGTATGAATCCCCACAAACTTACCCAGTTTTCGGTCGTTTTAACCCCCAGATGGTCGAAATTTCTGGAGCCCTTCACTACGGCGTCCCTCAAAGCCTGAGTAGCTTTGGAAAGTCAAAACCCCGTGAAACATAAACATACATACATACATACATACATACATACATACATACATACATACATACATACATACATACATACATACATACATACATACATACGTACGTACGTACATACATACATACATACATACATACATACATACATACATACATACATACATACATACATACATACATACATACATACATACATACATACATACATACATACATACATACATACATACATACATACATACATACATACATACATACATACATACATACATACATACATACATACATACATACATACATACATACATACATACATACATACATGCATAGCATGCATGCATGCATGCATAAGCACGAATGTACAGAACGTAGGATGGAACTTTGGTTCGTACGACGCCACGAACACTTCAAAATGTCTATCGCACGTCTTGTGCGTATCAGAGTGCGAGTTAAGTTGTTATGAGGAAAGAGAAGGTACAGTCCAGCGCGATTTGAAGGTTATCTCGTTCGTTCCGGTAAAAACGGACAAACTTCTCCTGGCGTGGCGGTAACTCTGCCCGCAGCAAACATGCCGGTGCAGGAGAGAGCAATCTTAAGCGTGCACATCTATTTGTGGCAGCCTTCTTGTGAAACTAAGCTGTTTTAGAGAAGTTTGATCAGGATAAGTTAAGCCTGAAGGGATTCCCTTCAAATTCTGTTAGACTGTACCAGTCGTGCACACCTCGACCGTACCATGAAGAAAGGAATTAAGCAGGGGCTGAAAGGAACAATGAATTAAAAGAAACAGGCGACGTTTACGCTTGTTGAAGATTGAAAATTGGTTTTTGGCGAACGAAAATGGTGCAGTATCTGTCTCACATCTCGGCGGACACCTGAACTACGCCGTAAGGGAAGGGATAAAGGAGGGAGTGAAAGAAGAAAAGAAGAAAGAGGTGCCATAGTGCAGGGCTCCGGAATAATTTCTATTACCTGGGTATCTTTGACGTGCACTGCCATCGCACAGCACACGGGCGCCTTTGCATTTCGCCTCCATCGAAACGCTGCCGCCGTGGTCTAGTTCGAACCCGGGTATTCCGGATCAGTAGCCGAGCGCCCTAACCATTGGGCCACTGCGGCGGGTTGTGCTCGCAGAGTTTTCGCGACTTGCGGAATTTACCGCAAACGTAATCAATACTTTTGTCTAGGTGAATTTGGACATCAATGATTTTGTCAAGGTCAGCCCTCCGGCACAGATGCAAAAGTCTTGCCATGAACCCCAGACGTGAAAGTGCTGCCGCAAGGTTGTGACACAGAAGTGGGAGATAATCTGTCCCAAGAGGTCTGCAAATTCCTTCCGAACTTAAAGAGAACTCAACGACCACATGGGGATACCATACCTGCGTGTGCGCGTCCGTGTGCCCGGTGACATCTGCACTTCCCAGCTCGGTGGGGTCGTGCAGAGTCGTTGGTGAGGCCATCGCGTCGATGGTGGACAAACTGACCCTGCGACCCTTGCGGCTTCGGGACCTGGCGTGAGCATTGCCCTGGCGCCTCGGGTTGGTGTCGTTTTCTGCCATGAGCGCCGAGAAGGTTAGATTCTCAACTTCACGCGACTTCTCACAAGATAAGAAGGTAGGCATGCAACTGGTAGGTCTCCAGACACTAAGCACAGCAGTAAAACAGTTTTACTAGAGGCGAAACACATAGGCGCCCGTGTGCTGTGCGATGTCAATGCACGTTAAAGATCCCCAGGTGGTCGAAATTATTATGGAGCCCTCCACTACGGCACCTCTTCCTTTCTTCTTTCACTTCCTCCTTTATCCCTTCCCTTACGGGGCGGTTCAGGTGTCCGCCGATATATGACAGATACTGCGCCATTTCCTTTCCCCAAAGACCAATTTTCATTTTACAATGGTCTACTCACTCGAACTGCGTCGAACATTGATAAGCTCTGTTAAGTTGCAGCAAAACACTTATTCGGCAATGACAACTGTAAGTAGATATACTTTTCCAAGGTAAATGGCTTCGTCTTCGTAGCACTGACAAGCTGCCTGAAGTATGCGTTGAGACGCAACGGTAGCCATGACGGAGGATTACGCAAAGGCGACTGCTGTCACGTCGAAACCAGCCGACACGTTTGCATCAAAGGACGATGAGGAAAGTGGATCGCTTTTCTGTGTCCTCCGCCAAGGACGGTGCGTACCGAGGGGCGTCGCAATAACGGACCGCCTGGAGACCGGCGTCAACCATCCGACGCAGGTGCTCAGGAGAGAGCGCGTATCGGCGCCCCCTCGTCGGCTCTGACCGCCCTCGCTGGGCGCCTGGCGGGACCGGGACCTGCTGGTTCCAGCCGCTCGTTTCTTGAAGATGAACCAGCGCCACGGGTAGCGCGGGTCCGCAACCGAGTACGTGGACGCCTCCGGTGACATCGGTATAGAAGCCCGCGCTTCGTCTTCTAGCGCGTAAAGGTAGCCCAGGAAGAACCAGATGAGAACAAACACCTGCGCCGTTCGAATTGACAAGGCGTACATCTAATACTGCACGTCTTCTGCTAAAAGGCAGCCGCGTGGCTGGCGCTTCACGAGTCTGCAACCTAATGGTAGTACAGAAGGCCACAGCGCTAAAAAGCCAAGAAAGACGCGGCACAAGACTTGCGTTTCAAAAGGCAGCTTTATCATAGCGCGAGCCGCGTTTCGCTATTGCAGACTGCTTACGCTGGGACCCTCCAGCTCCAGTGCATTTACATATGCTTGCCCTTCGTGGCCACAAACGCATGCGCAGATAGCTCCCTAGAGAACCAGAGCAAAGTAGACGATCCCGAATTGCGCTATGCAATAACTCTGAAATGTGTTTCTGCTGTGATGCTCTAGCGGTGGGAGTGGAAACCTCTTTGCTTCAGGTGTTCATGCAATTTCTGTCTGTATGTCCAAACTGACACCATCCCCCGTACGATCATATCTCTATAACGACTGAATCTGGGGTTGCCAAAAGCACTAGCGTGCTTTGGCGTAGAGTTAGAGGAATCGTATTATGACAGATGCTAAGGACTGCCTTTGAATTGAGGAGTACATATAGCCATTATCAAAACTATACACGCACGTGTTTTTTTCTGGGCAATGATGTGTGTGTGGTCCGTTGTGTATTGTCAGTGTTCCAAATCTTTTTAAAGCGAGAGCAGCTCTCGTTCCTATAGGCCTCCAAAAGTCAGGGCTTCCTCAAGTGCTGCAAGAGCGCCACTACATGGATTAGATGCAGACCTCATGGCCTTCTTGGTTTTGACAAAATCTGTACACAAGTCCAACTTTCTCGGACAAAAATTTTTAAAATTGGAAAATTGTAAGATACTGTTATGGATATATTGAAGGTAACAGTCCTTTCTTCCGATAGCTAGCAAAATCTTTCTTTTAAAGTTCTTCCATCGACCTTATCGAACAGTTAAGACTGCCATAGAAAGCCAATCGGGAGCGCTTTTGAGCATAGCAAAAATGTTAACATAAAAAAAGTAAGACTGCCATCGGGTGATCTGCCGGTATATTGACTGTTAAAGTGAAATCTTACATAACATGATAAAATTGCGTTAATAAACGGTTTCGCGCTCAAAAATGCTTTTTTCCAGAGCTGGGTAGGTGTGAATAAGACATTCCAGCTGTGGTTTGAACACGACTTTATCCAAAGCTTTTCCGACAGGTGAACCAATTTAGATTACGGTACTGTACACTGCAAATACTGAAGCCAGTAGGCCTTCAAGGTTTATGATGAATCTGCCAGATGCTACACAGTGAACTACACTCTGGTGGAACTGGAGAATGCAGTGAGAAACATCCTTCAAAGGGGGCCTCCCAGGCATAAAATAATTTACATGACGTTGTGGATAACCGCCTTACGCCTAGCAACGTGGCATTGGTGGCTCGCAGGCGCAAGAAGAATCCAACATTTTTTGCTGCTTTTAGCACCACCAGACAAGCTTTGAGCTCTTTCAACTCATCCCGCGTTAATGCAGTCCGTGACCGGTAATCGGCGCTGGCTGCACGTTATTCTTATGGGGGAACAGCACTGAGAATTCATGCCTTTTAACTCATAAAACCCGAAGTTCCGAAAGACATGCGATACAGTTATTGCATTACAGGTCATCAAGAGAAGAGTGCTTAGTGATGCAATCGGGGCCTTTGAATCAGGCGGAGACTATAAGTTCCGAACACAATTCGGTGCACATAAAATTTGTGCTGAGGAGCTTACCCTCACTCCGGCTACCAAGGTGAAGATCAGGAGCACACTCCAGAAACACCGCGCCTGCAACGACGCAGACCATTGAATTGGAGCACGTTAATTGCTGACAGACAAGACATAGCATGTCGACTCTCTGAATACAAACTTTTGTTATTCTTGTAAGCTTCTCACCTGTGGGTTTGGCCTCTCAGCTAAGTAGGTAGGGAATTCGCTTGTGGTACGAGTGGAGTCTGTGCTGCTGGTCGAATTGTCGCCGCTGCTGCGCACCTGCGAAAATACGTGAACAAATGCCCCCTTTTGCATTGGCGACTGCTGCACGAAAATGTCACTGTACAGATGGCGTGTCAAGAGCAAAAAATGTTTCGCACTGTGCACTCGAAAATATCTCACTGAAGCAATGTTCAGTAGAGCGGGCGAAAAAGTAATGAACAGAACGCAGATGGTGAAGGAATCATTACATGCGGCTGATAAATTAGCGAAATTACTTCGTAAAAGAAAACGTCGTAAACTCATTTTGTGCATGCAGGTGTGATGTAAATTCATAAGTGTATATAGACGCCGTGATCATTCGGTTCAGCCTCAGTAAAGTTACAGCGAAGATAGACCCCACTAGAAGATTTCAGGCGGTATACCACACAAAAGGTATGGATTTACTAAGCGCCGCTTTCAGGCTTTTCAAATGTAGTACCAATCGTTTTTAGTCAAAATCTCGTAAATACGCGCTAACTGGTATGTAAAGAAAACGAAAACTTGCAAAGGTGAACAAAAACTTATTGTAGCGGATAGCAATCAAATGATAGAATTGATGGCGATGGCTGTAGGTAAAGCGATTCTGGACTACCACAACCTCACTTCTTAGAAACAAGGCTGGGAAAAAAATACATCCTATGACACGCTGTCACCGTTTGCGTAACTCTAAAACCACAAAATATAAATTATTCTCTACATTTAAGGCTACAGCTCGACCAAACTAAATTTCCGACCTCAATAACCAATAAGCCTGCATCGCAGGTATATTTTTGTAACAAAATGATAAACAGTGGAGTAAATCATCTGTGGTTAACTCTGCCGAGCATTTTGAATTGCGCTGGGTTCGAAACTTTGTCTCTGGTTGGGAGAGATTCTTAATTGCAACACGTCTTTTGTGCACTCAGTTCCTGGAGCACCAATGCTGCTACCAACCTCTGCATATCTATGGAAGACTTGCATGCACGCAGCGGTCCAGGACAGGAAGATGGTGACAGCGTTCCAGGCAATGAACACCTTCAATATCCCGATGAAGTTCTGTGAAAGCAGTCCTCACCGTTAAAGACAACCCAGCACAAAATAATACCACAATTCAAAGGCGGACGTGTGGAAGTCAGAGGATCAAGGCAGTAAACCTAAATAAGGACATAAAATTGCGACACTGTCTAGAGGCAGCATGTCGGCCGCGCACTTTCCCCATTTCAAATTTCCCGCTTAGGGTTAGTTACTTTATGCTCGCGACCATGAGGTCAGCGCTCCGACCCCAACCACAGTGGCTTCGCAACGGTTCTAATGAAGCCCAGGACAAACCGTGTAATGAGGCTTCGTTTAACGCTGAAGAATAAAGGTTATCGAAATTTATAAAGCCGCCCGCTAAGCAGCGTTTATCACAACCTCGTGCTGCTCCGGTATGCAGGGTCATATTACTTCCTTCGCTATGCTGTGTGGTAAAGTTTTATGTAGTTATTACTGTCTATCAGCTTGTTATGGTTCATAAGCTTGACCAGGAGGTTAACAGCTGGGTCATTCTCAGGATTTCACCGCATATAATGGCAGGCGAGGCACACTTATACGACGTCTGAAAAACGCTACGAAATGACAATCTCGCCACTCCACGCTGCCCTCACCACAGCACAAGAATGCACCATCCGTGCAATCAAGTTGAACATCTTCATCATTACAGCTTTAACAACTCCTGTCCAAGCTGTCCCGCTCAGTATGGCAATTTGGAGCTTGTCCTTTCCCCTGTCCTGAAGCTCTACAGTACGTTCATCACCTTAACCTCCTCCTCTCCAGTGGCCGCCCATGGTAATCCGGGTGGAGGTATGGCTTTCTTCTGCTTCTGTCTCTGGTTGCTGGTTTTCAACATATCTGACAATGATAGGCCTCCAGCTGTGTACCTTCCCACGGCAGATGTTACTGGACAACTCCGTTGTGGTATACTGAAGAACCGTGTCTGTTTCAAAGTGATACCTGACAGAAAGTATTCCCCTAAGTCTAACGCTGGCAGTGTATTACACATGTCTAGCATGTCCCAAAGCAAGCACCATTATGAATAAGCGTATATATTCCAGCATGGCAAAAGGAAATATTGTGCAATTCGCTTCGGTTCATTTCTATGCCCATGTCACTTTTACGGATAAGATTACGTATTTGTTTCTTCAACTTGAAATTATGCATTCCTGGCAGCATATTAAAATTTTAAAGAATATTCCTTTTTTTGGTCAAAAGTTATTCTTTTTTATGTCCTTTTTTCTAACGCTCCCAAAATGTTACAAATAAGCGTTGGAATATCCTTGACCATACCTTATTTACACATTCAACAAACAAAAATGCAGCTTTCTCTAAAATTAACTTATCGCTATGCAAGGACCAACAGCGAGCGTGACGCTCGAGTTCTATGGTACACTTCAACCAAAACGTGCAATACACACACCTCCAAACGGGTACAGGCAAGCTAATATTGATATTATTAAAGGATGTCCCATGATAGTGGGGAGCGACTTATTATCCTAGTTTTTTGCAAGACAACGAAGCTGTGCACGTAATCAATGGCAGGCACAATCTAAGGTAATTATGACAAGGAGCTGCTAGTTGAAAAACATTACTCTAAGAACAGTGAGAAAAGTTCTGGGATGCAATGCAGGAAATTTTTTATAGCTATCATCTAAACAATATAATAAAATTCCTAACACATCGGTATAATAGTGTTTAGATTTCACGCTAAAGTGATGTTAATGTTACAACATCGCATTATCTGTTAATAATTACATTACAATAACGTCTAAATATAGCATAAACGTAGTGTTTTCATTGAATGTTAAACTAATGTTTATAATTGTTAATTTTTAAAATTAAAATTATGTTCCAATAGAACGTATAACAGTACTGAAGCTTACATAACAATTTTAAAGCATATTGCATTGTTAGGCGCTCCGTCTGTTTCTAATAAGCCCCTGAGGAGCCATTTCACTTGTCCTTACGTGATCTTCAGAATCAGCGTTTGCGTACTCCTTCTGAAAGTTGAGATAAAAACATTAGCATGAGGACTTAGCCAAATCTATCGCCATTTCTTATTCGGACATCACATTCGAAGAGGAGTAATAACGTGCTCCATCGCATTTCTTATGTGCTGGGAAGAAAAGGGCTCCTCACACAAAAGGCGCTCACGAAGCGTGCACAGACGTTTTTCGCGCCCTGCTAGTGCAAAATATTTTTTTTATGGAAAGAAACAAAAACTCCCACCAAGTAAAGGTTCCACATCAGGATGAGGTCACTGGCCGCATTTGTGAAGAGCACGAAGTTGAAGACAGTCTTGATAGCATGTTCCTCTGAAAAAATAGAGAGAGAGCAATAGAGTGCTCCGAGCCCAAGCTTTAGTTTAGCCAAATACAGGGCAGTAGCTCGCTAACAAAGTGAAAGAAAATAGATGAAACTGGAGGCCTGTTCCAGCACCATGTTGTCGTGGCGAAAGCCTGGAAATATTCCTCTCACCACTCGGCCGCTGCCGTCGCGAGTCACGGCAATTTACGAGACTTCAGCCACGAATACAGGTACGTGACGCCGCGAAATTCATTTCTTAAATGCGCGAATTCCTAGGTCTTTTTTTTTCCTCCAGCAAAGCGATTTGTTTGCACATATGTCAAAAGAGTGGTGTACCTCTCCTCGTTATGAAAGCCATTTCGGGTAGCGATAACAAAATCCGGATCTTCCCGCCCTTATGATCGAACAGCCGTGCTATTTGTGTCAACTCAGGCAGTAGGGATACATTTGCTCTCGCTTGTGCATACATCTGTGCTTCTTAGCGACGCACAAATGTATTTGTTTCAGACTAGTACCATGTTTTTATCTGGTTCATCGAATTTCCATTTGTAAATATGAAAAATAACTCTCATCACAAATGGAAATCGAAATTTCTTTCTACAGTACAATTAGGCTTGGTCCTTAGGAGGTGGTTTTTGTTAGTACCTACATGCAGCTAGTTCAGACGCTGTGAGCATGCTTCGTACACTGACACTAGTCTTGAAATATACAGACCGTCGCAAAAGCAACATGCAATAACTATTTATAGCTACCCTAGAAAAAGTGGTCCGGTGCAGAGCTTTCGTGTCGGTTGAGGGCTTGCTGCACACATTTTCCCAATGAAAATTATACCAACAAAAAGTGTGTGTAAAATGTTATCATTCCATTCATTCCAGGCACTGAAGTGCTAAAGTAATTGAGAGTTCATAACTGGCCTCTTAGTGCCGCCAGGCATAGACGCTGTGTGTGGGTTACAGAAATATGAAAGCCTCTGATAATGACAAATGGTGCATGCAGCAATGGTGCTACATGCTTAACTTACATATAAATGTGCTAGACGTAATATACGTGCAACAGTTACAAGTTACCAAGCCGTACATTTATTCTTACGATGATTTTGCGTGACTGAGCCTCTCACGAATGTTATTGTATGACATGAAGCAACAAATTAATCTATTTGCTTGCCGAAAGCCAGGAACAAGGCCTACCTTCTGTCTTGTGCAGGCCCATTTTTTCCAGACCCCAGCCGCTGGACGTTGCCAGCAGGCAGGCGCAGTTGTAGCACTGGAAAAGCACCCACACGAAAAATTTTCAATGACACTGATTGGGGCAGCTCACAGAATTACAAATATATTATATCTCTCACCCGGATGCAACACCTGTGGATTTCATGTGAAAGCGAGACCCCAGACACATTTGCAAGTTGTCTTGCGTTAGTTACCAACGTTAACGCTCTCAAGTCGACTTCAAGTTCGCATAACTCCAATCCACATAGCTTATCACGTGCGCCTTCAGATAACAAGAGCGTACCCTGCATAGGTCTTTCGTTTATACCGATCGCAACGTTTTAACTTGTGTCCCTGGTTCTTGCGCCTGAACTCTTGCTCAGTCATGTAATAAACCGAAGCAGGTCGCTTTGGATCTCTAAAAACTATCTCAGTCGCATAAAATACCTTGGTCGGCAAAGGCACAGGGCAGCGAAACTGTCGGTGTCGATGAAGTGCTGGCAAGCCACGTCACGCATTAAGAAAACACTGATTAGGTTTCGATGGAAAGCACCTCGTGGCCTTGTGCGGATTTTGTTCGGCATTAAGTGTTATAAGTCTAGGAGAACCAACGAATGAGTGTTGTATGTCTCCGCTGGACTTAACGTCCCAGAGCAACACATGGCGTATGAGGGATGCCGTACTGAAGGGCTCCGGATTAACTTAGACAGCCTGGTGCTCTTTAAGAAGCGCTGTCAACCCAAAGCACAGATGATGACTGACGTACATCTCCGACACAAAATTCCATCAACGCAGTTCGCAAACTAATCCAAGTGAATTAAACCGGCATCAAATGTAGCTCAAGTTAAGCATGCTTGTTGGAAATTGCGGAGATTTCGTCGTGAAGTTACGTCGAGAATGGTTAACAACAAAATTGGAGGGAACACTTAAGCTCCGTCTCAAAGGTATAAGGCGGTAGCTTAATGGGTTAATGCCCTCATATGCAGAAATGGTGATTCTTTTCTTTACATTAATTGATCGCTCGGAGTCCTCGTACCACTCCTGGCGCTGAGGTGCATGCGGTTTAGCGATGCGCCACTGCCCTGCGATGGCAAGTGCTGCCACCGATGGGGCCTGTGCGACCCAGGTTGCTCATCCCGAGCAGCCTCTAGCGACCAATCATTAACTGCCACCTGCCACGGTGCGCTGTTGCTCACAATCCAGTGGGCTGGATATGATGACGCGACAAGGTTACTCTACCTATGGGCCCACCTGCCCCCTAGGTTGCTTCTCTGAGAGATTTTTCTTGGCTTTTTTTGCTAACGGTCAACGACGCCAAAATTTCTGCGACACGAGCTACTTAACGCTATCGCGTTAAATTCCCATGCGTTTACTCTAGTGGCAATGCAAATATCAGCGATAGCTGGTGTGGTGCAAAATATTGTGCTAGTCGGAGTTTTTAGCAGCATAAGTGGGGCTGTGGGATGTCGCGTTTGTGCTGCCAATGCAAAGCTCTTTACTGCATAACGTTGGACTGCATAAAATTGAAAGGACGACACAGAGAAAATAAAGGCACCAGAAACACCATGTAGTTGTGTTTCGCCGTTCTTTCTGCGTCGTTCCATTTCGTTTTGCGCTGTAGCACTTCAGCCATGCATCATCACCAACTGCTCCGCACCCTGACCTATGGTGCATTTCATCTCTTGTACTTCGAGTCCTTTAATTAAAGCAGCAAGTTGGGCGAGTTGGTACTAGCTCATGATTGAAAGAACATTAAGGCGCTACAACAGAGACAAAGGACATGTTCTTTCTTCCTTACGTGGTTAGTCCTTGTCTCAGTTGTAGCGCAGTAACATTCTTTCAATCATGCCACTGCAACTGTTGACTGACTCTGCATTCAATAAGCCTTTGAAACATACAGACCAAAAGGTTTGCTTCTAGCTCGTGTACAGGTGCGCCTTGCAGCAGCCCTGGAAGTCCTGAACTTGGAAGAGATGAAGGCAAGAGCACCTCTCAACGTGGAGTGATTTTGAACGGATGGCGATGCAAAGAACACGAGGCTGTTAAGCCTACAAAGAAAACCGTTAGGCCGTGTATTTTTGGCAACAGCTGTACATTGTTCCTGGTCAGCGCTCATGGGTATTTGTTCCCTCAGTGAAGACCCTTTAGTTTTGCGCTGCAGAAAGCTAATAATGGACCAACGATCATCCCGCATTCTTACCCTAGTGAATGCCTTTTGGAAAAAGTGATGGAGCAGCCGGGCGCAGAAAGCAGTTATCCGGTGTAGGGGTGTAGGTTAGGCTTGACGCACGGGCACGAACTCGGCCAAGGTTAAAAGCCCACAAATGATAACAGCTCGCTGCGCTTGTCACACCAACAGACGACCGTGTTTCGGGCAATCAGCGCGACGCGCCGCACCTGTTCTCGCTCTCTTGCATCCGTTCGTCTTACGACGCAGCCACTGACGACGACTCGTAACCGACAAAGGCAGCTTTAAAAGCTGTCGTTGTCAAATTCAGATGTTTTGCCCCAACTACAATGCCTTTAAAGCAACCTTTAGTGAAGGCGATACAAAGTTCACCTACTTTACTGCAATTTTGGGCTGTTGAAATAAGCCCACATGAAGCCTATCGAAGGGCTTAACTAGTGTCGTTAAGCCTTGCCTCCATGCCTATCATTAAACGAAGGCCACATTGCATGAGTACTTTAAGCTAGGAGCACTGCACATGCTCAGATATTGCCAAATCGAGGTACACTCCTTTTTCTGAGCTCATAACTTCACAGAATTATGAAGTGATCAATCAAGTGATGACTGATTACTTGATTTCGTTCCGAGACTTGGCGAGAAGTGATGGGTTACGTTACTTACAAAGCAGCCGCTCGTAACCAGGAATACATCGCGCGAACGTTTCATGGCGTCCCTTGGCGTCTACTTCGCATGCCGATTGATGGCCCGGGATGGTCGTGTGGAAGACTTGTCGGCTGTCCTTGACAGGACGTAGCGCAACACACCGCAGAACAGGACGGCTTAGCCTCATGCAGTTCTTTCTTCTTCTCACGACAGCCCGCGCTCGCTCGCTAAGCAATGTTTCTTCTTCTCATCTTTAGAAAACCACGGCGTTTCATCAATTTAAAAAGACCCCGCCAATTATTTTAAAGTCGGAGATTGCTCTATTTCCGGTTTTTCTTTAATGCAGTGTGAAAGCGAGAGAGGTTCAAGAAGCTGAAAATTAACCAAGTTTCATTTTCATTCTTTTCAATGCAAATGCGAAAATTCGTCTTGGTCAAGTTTAAATGCAATATTACGAAGCGACAGGGACGAACACTGCTTACCGGCCTTTGAATATATCCCTTATACTCCGTATTTTTGACTTTATGCAAACATCAAGTTTAGTCGCACTGAAGAAATGTATTCATGACTATAATTTTCCAATGACTTCAAGCAACTAATTTTTTCTGAATATGTGTACCGGTAACAACACACTACACCAGCCATATGCGGACTACCGCGATGGCTCAGTGGTTATCAGGGCGCTCGGCTTTTCGAACCCGACCGAAGCGGCCCCGTTTCGGTGGAGTCGAAGCGCAAAAGGCGTCCGTATGCTGTTCGATGTCAGGGCACGTTAAAGATCCCCAGGTGGTCGAAATTATTCCGGAGCCCTCCACTACGGCACGAACGGGCGATGGCGTTCCGCGGGCTCCCTGGCAGTCATGTAACACGCTGTCGCATTCGACTCCTAAAGGCGAAGCTTAAGCGTCCTCCAATTTTTCCTCCTCCGCTTTTTAGGACGGTCGGCCCGTTGTTCTTCTGTTTCCTCGGCACGTCGTCGTCTCATAGTTTCATTCCGTCTAGCACGACTAGACTCACCTTCGAAAGTGGCTCACTTAGCTGCTTCGGCTTCTCGTCGTTTTCGCAATTGTTCTTCTCGTTGTTCTTTTGTTTCCTGGACACGTTGCAACATATTTTTCCCATTCTTCCTAGCTTGCTCAGCTTAATTTCGTCTTAGAATTTAACTGCTCCGAAGCAGTAGAGCAACTAGATTCAGATATAGACTCTTCGTCGGTAACTTCCATGGCGAGACTGATCAACCAACGCGTAGCGCACCCCTATATATCCCAGTGAAGCCGCCACGGTGCGAGCGCAAGGCGAGCAGTCGTCATATCAGCGGAGAGACCACCTGTTAAGCGCGGCGCGGTCTCGGGGGCCACGGCGCACGCGACGAGCGGCTCCCTTCTATAGCTGCGGCGGAAAGCAAGCTGACGTCACGTCTCGTCATAGCAATGGAGAGAGCTGACGTCACAGCACCTGCTAAGCGAAGCACCGGCTCCGGGTGGGGGGGGGGGGGGGTGCACGGCACACGCGACGAGCGGTTAGACGTGGCGTAGTATTGCTTATATATATAATTATAATTATAATTGTTTTTTGGGGGGAAGGAAATGGCGCAGTATCTGTCTCATATATCGTTGGACACCTGAACCGCGCCATTAGGGAAGGGATAAGGGAGGAAGAAGGAGGTGCCGTAGTGGAGGGCTCAGGAATAATTTCGACCACCTGGGGATCTTTAACGTGCACTGATATCGCACAGCACACGGGCGCCTTAGCGTTTTTCCTCCATAAAAACGAAGCCGCCGCGGTCGGGTTCGAACCCGGGAACTCCGGATCAGTAGTCGAGCGCCCTAACCACTGAGCCACCGCGGCGGGTTAGTATTGCTTTCGCAATAAAAGGAAAGAGTTCACCAGCTACTGAGCGTCCCAAGTGAAGCGGGGATGCCTTTCAGACAAGACGGACGTGGGTGGATGTAGTGCAACGCGTCGCTGGCGTTCTGTCGAATAAAGCGGTGCAAAGGAGCAGGTAGTAGTATGAGCGCAGGGGAACAAAGGGACGCCGGTCGATCTTCGTCAGCAGCCGCGTGAACTTGGCAGCAACAGGCAAAGCGTAGCCAGGCCCTGTCGATGGCATCACGAAATGCCGGAGGCTTACAACAGACTATCCAAGGGTGCGTTTCGGCAGCACGGACCCACAGTCAATGGCTGCCATTTCCACGCTTGCAAGGAACGCAGGAATAGGGCGTCGGAGATCCAAGGTAGGTAACGGCAGCCATCTCCGACGGCTGTCATCTCCACGCTTGAATGACCTGATCTCCACTGCGCTGTCTCCCATTACTCCTCGGTTTTCTGACACGTCAGTTCTCCGCTACTCGTGCTCGCCACACTCTTCGTCGCCGTCACCTCGCACACAGCATTCGCAAGCGCACATGGGCAGCGCTGGGCTGGCACGCGCAGCGCTCCGCTGTCCGACGCACGTAATGCACTCAAAAATCCCCTGAGAATTTGTTGCGCACCTCACAGTTGGAGTACCCAGGTTTAAACCCCACTGTGGCTGCTGCGTTTCGACGGAGGCGAAACGAAAAATTTGGAGGACGATAAGCTTCGCCTTTAAGAGTGGGACGCGACAGCCTGTTGCAGCACTGCCAGGGGGTCCATGGAACACCATCGACCGTTCGGCGCGACGCCTTCCCTGCTGCGTACGATAACCTTCTCTGCTGCGTACGATAAAATGGACGCGTGGAGCGGCAAACCACGCAGCGCAGAGCCCGATGGGGAGGGAATGGGCGCGTCAGCAGCAAAGCGCATGAGTTAGACCGCCGGCTGGCCTGCTCTCTGAGCGATGGCAGGACTAGCCTCCCAGCAGGGTTCAATATTAGTCGGGCGCACCATTCGGCAGCGCTCCCGCGCAAGCCTCACAGCCGGACCCAACTCTACTCGGGCAACGGCGGCGTAATGCCGTCGCGTGGTATCTGTTGGGGCAGTGGGGGACATTGCGAGGAGGAGGAGGAGGTGGAGTGACAGGAGGAGGGTTTTTTGCTCACGGCCAACGCCGCTGACACCGGCTTTTCTGCTGCTTGAGCTCCTTAGCGCTGTCGCGTTAAAAGGCGCTGTGAACTGTGCGATGGACCCGCCGCGGTGGCTCAGTGGTTAGAGCGCTCGGCTACTGATTCGGATTTCCCGGGTTCGAACCCGACCGCGGCGGCTGCGTTTTTATGGAGGCAAAAGGAAAAGGCGCCCGTGTGGTGTGCGATGTCAGTGCAGGTTAAAGATCCCCAGGCGGTCGAAATTATTCCGAAGCTCTCCACCACGGCACCTCTCTCTTCCTTTCTTCTTTCACTCCCTCTTTTATCCCTTCCCTTACGGCGCGGTTCAGGTGTATAACGATAAATGAGACAGATACTGCGCCATTTCCTTTCTCCAAAAGTCAATTATTATTATTATTAAGCTGTTCAATGTCAGTCCATGTTAAAGATCCCCAGGTGGTCGAAATTATTCAGGAGACCCCTCTACGGCCGCTCTTTCTTCCTTTCTTCTTTAACTCCCTCCTTTATTCCTTTCCTCACGGAGCAGCCCGGGTGTCCGCCGATATGTGAGACAGATAATGCGGCAGCTCCTTTTCCTAAAAAACAATTATCATTTTTTTTAAATTCACTTCCCTTCTTACGTGAAGGGACGAGAATTGTTTTTTTTTCTTTTTGGGGGGAAAGGAGATGGCGCAGTATCTGTCTCATACATCGGCGGTCAATTGAACCACGCCGTAAGGGGAAGGAATAAAATAGGGAATGAAAGAAGAAAGGAAGAAAGATGTGCCGTAGTGGCCGGCTCCGGAATAATTTCGACCACCTGAGGATCTTTAACGTGCACTGACATCGCACAGCACACTGGCGCCTTTGCCTCCATAAAAACGCAGCCGCCGTGGTCGGGTTCGAACCCGGGAACTCCGCATCAGTAGCCGAGCGCCCAAACCACTTAGTCTCCGAGGCGGATAAAGCATATGTTTTGAGGAAAGGAAAGGACGCAGTTGCTGGTGGTAGTGGGGGTAGTGGTTTTATTAAAAATAATAGTAAAAAGGAAGGAAAAGATTTTTGCTAGCCCCGGCATCTGCCATCGATACTGAAGCACCTGAGCTGGGGCAGCGGAAATAAAGGATAGCAGGCAGAATGGAGAAATGAAATGAAAGAGGTGAGGGGACAGGAAGAGAGGATAGGGGGAGAAGTAATATGTACAAACTATTTACACAATAAGAAATGTGTCCAGGTTGTGCGCGTGATTAGTTCATTTTAGAGGAATTAAGTCACACACGCGCACAGCACTGTGTTGATTACAACTGGAGTGGGGCGTCCAGTTATTAATCGTTCAAGGTAGAACTCGCGGAGCGTTCGGTCACTGCGTGTAACTACCTGACGGAGAACAGACGGGACGTCAAGCCCGTGTGTTCTAGGAATGCACAGAGGCTCACCAAAGCTCGCTCATGAGTGCGCGCACTGCCCTGCGGCCACAATAGCGTCTTGATGGAGTCTGGTAGTATGCCCTGCGCCCTATAGGCCGCGAGCATATCGCGACGAGCATCGGCGAACGCGGCACAGTGAAGGAGCAGGTGTTCTAGTGTTTCCACTCCACCGCATCCGTCACACACATCACTCGTCGCGATTCCGTGACGCACCCGTCGTTCCCCGGGCCACACGCAGCCAATGAGCGCGCGGAGGATCATTGCACGTTGTGACCGTGTAAGTGCGCGACAGCCAATGACACTGTCGATGCGCTCGCCTCCCGCGATGCGTGGTCCGGGGTGCTGCTTTCGGAGATGGTCGTGGATGGCCGCACGCACTTCCTCCAGCGCAAGGGACAGATCGCTGGCAGGTAGTTGGTGTGCAGCGGTCGCAAGGTCGTCAGCTTCTTCATTGCCTGCGATGCCGCAATGACCGGGCACCCACTGTGCACGCACGGCACAACCTCTCTGCGCGAGGCACTCGATGCGCGAGCGAGTTTCCCGCACGAGTGGGGTACCGCGGCCGTTAGATTGCAGGCGGCTGAGGGCGGCGCGGGAGTCACACAGCAGAGCAGTCCTCGGAATTTGAAATCTCGGTGAAGACTTTGACGCGCCATAAAGCATGCAACTAAAGAGGGATATGTCATCGGTCCGAACCCTTGTCGCAAGCTAGCCTCCAACTTAACTAAGACGTTTAAGCTATATGCAAAGGAAAATGATATGACACCACCCATAATGCTGTATGGCAAATTGATGCTCAAAAATTTTCTGGATGTTTTCGGGAATACCGGCACCACATCCGCTCCTCGGTTCAAGGCCGTATGAAACTCGCCGATCTAGGTACGGAATGTAGTAGTAACGTTTTCATCTTGCAAACTGCGTACCTAGCGCACAAGGAAAAAAAAAGTAAAAGTCTGGCCGTGACTTCAACGTATTTCATTATATTTTCATCAATTATGCTCCGTATATTACATCATAAATTGCGTGCCCGAGCTGCACTAGGCTCCTTTAAGGAATGGGGCAGCCATTTGTTCAACCCATTCGCTCCAATCCTCTCAACTTTTTAGCCATATTCCTAGTGGAGTGCACCGCCGAACACAACTAGTGCTCCTTCTTGCCCGCTTCAAAGAGCTGGGGCTTAAAGTAACGAAAATAAATGATAATTTTTCGTGCATTCGGGATGACAAATAAGCGGAATGGACGATTTCCTGGTTGACTGCGAGCGCGTCACGTTGTACTGCCGTCAGGGTAAAAACACCGTTGAAATACAACCTCCTTTGTGCCCTTACTGGCCGAGATAACCAATGTATTTTTTCTAAATGTACACAGCCAACATAGCATGTAGAAATGGTGAGCTGGACAGTATGCTCACTGAATGTCAACACGAATCGGGCCCCGTCTATAAGAACAGCGTTCACATAATGACGGTACCACGCGGCCATTTGCATAGGGATTTAACGGGAAGTTTCAATCCAGACGATTGCAGATCTGGTGCAGCAGAAATGTGAAAATTCTGTTAACGATTTTAGAGCGACCTGGGTTCAGCCAAAAAGGCGGCGTCGTTCCTTCGGCGTCCAGCATCGGGTCTCAAAACTCGTGATTAGTCTGTAGGCTTACGCCTCAGGAGCGAAGGAAACGAGACCACTGCTACGAGCCGACACCAGAACAGAACTGCCAGCCGTGGCTGCACGAGCCACGACCAGGTGCCGTCTTTGTTCTCTTCGCAGGGTGGCGCGCGCTAGCCGGGTTGTCGGCGCCGCCCAAGAGAGGGTGCTACAGGGCCCCCCGCCTAGACTGGAAGTCAAAACGGACGGAGGGCCGGCGATGGCACTCGAGCACTAGATCAGGCGGCGCTGGGAGTCGGTCCAGGGCGGTCTCCATGTAAGCCGGTTTAAGGCGGTCTAGACTGACGGTCCTTTCGCGGCCGTTTTGGAGGATGGTGGCGGTTTTCGGGGTGCGGCGGAGAACGCGGAAAGGTCCGTCGTAAGCCGGTGTGAGTGGAGCTCGGACAGCGTCGCGGCGCACAAAAACGTAGGTCGAAGTGGCCAGGTCGGGGTGTTAGAAAACGGTATGGTGGCGGGACACACGTGGGGGAGTAGGCCGGAGGTCTGTAACGTAGTCCAGCAGGCGTTGGAGGAATTCTTGGGGCTGGGCTGGAAGCTGCTGGGATGTAAAGAAGTCGCCTGGAAGAAGCAAAGCACTACCATACACGAGCTCTGCAGCTGAGCAATGTAAGTCTTCTCGGATGACGGCCCTTTAACCAAGCAGCACAAGGGGCAAGGAGTCGACCCAGGAGGCGCAATTGAGGCGGGCAGTGAGGGCGGCCTTCAATTGGCGGTGAAGGCGTTCCACCATGCCGTTAGCCCACGGGTGATATGCAGTGGTACGGCAATGCCTGGCGCCGAGAATATTATTAAGGGAAGCAAACAGGGAGGACTCAAACTGGCGTCCACGGTCGGTTGTCACAGTGCCAGGACAACCAAATCGAGATACCCACGCAGAAATGAAGGCGCGTGAAACAGTCTCCGCGGTGATGTCAGGAATGGGGACTGCCTCCGGCCAGCGAGTGAAGCGGTCGACTATGGTCAAGATATAGCGGTAGCCTCGAGAGATGGGTAGAGGGCCCACTATGTCGAGATGAACATGATCGAAACGACGGCCAGGGGGTAGAGAGGCTTGGGAAGGTGTCTTGGTATGTCGACGGATCTTGGTCGACTGACAGGGTAGGCACCGGCGCGTCCAAGCACGCACATCAGCGTTGATTCCGGGCCAAACATAGCTCTAGGTGAGAAGGCGCTGAGTAGCCCGAATGCCTGGATGACATATGTCATGGAGAGAATAGAAGATAGGGCGACGTAGTGAACCCGGAACAAAAGGGCGAGGAAAGTCCGTTGAAACATCGCACCACAAGGGCTCAGGCGAGCAAGGATGGGGCACAAGCCGTAATCGGAGAGAACGAGGGTTCGCTCGAAAAGCGGCGAGCTCATCGTCATTCTGCTGGGCAGAAGAGAATGCGGCCCAGTCGACGGTGGAAGATGGAGCATCTACCGCGACTATACGAGAGAGGGCGACAGCGGCGGTGTTGGCTGCACCTTTCACATGCCGGATGTCGGTAGTAAACTCCGAGATATAAGCGAGCTGACGGAGTTCACGTGACACGTACTTCGATGAATTGGTCCGGAACACATATTCCAGCGGTTTATGATCAGTTAGCACGTGAAACTTGCATCCTTCTACAAAATGCCGAAAGTGCTGGATAGCGGAGTAGATGGCTAGGAGCTCTCGACCGAAGACGCTATAGCGGGTCTCAGCAGGAAGTACCTTCCGAGAGTAAAAAGACAATGGTCTCCACTCGGAGTTAATGTACTGCTGTAAGACGGCTCCGATGGCCGCGCTGGAGGCATCCACCATCAATCTCGTAGGGGCGTCGTTGCGATGGACTAGAAGCACGGCGTTAGCGACTACTTGCTTCGCGGCAGTAAAGGCGGCCTGGGCTTCTGATGAACAAGAGATTGCGGAGGACGGGCCAGCGGTTGACCGGAGGAGGTCGGTGAGCGGGCGAAGTAGCTCTGCACAGTGCGGGATAAAGCGGTGGGAGAAATTCACCAGCCCCAGGAATTGTCGCAGGAGGCGCAGGGTTGTGGGCAGGGGAAAATTCTCGATGGTCTGGACGTGGGACGCGAGAGGGCGGATACCCACTGAGGATATGTGATGACCTAAAAACTCGAGCTCAGAAGCATCGAAAACACACTTGGAGGCATTCACACCTAGGCCGTAGTGCTGTAGACGCTTGAACAAAGCACGTAGGTCTTGCTCATGACCATGAGGTGTAGGGCTGGCGATGAGGACATCGTTAAGGTACGCGAATACACTCGGTAGGCCCCGCGTGACCTCAGCCATGAACCGCTGGAAGGTTTGAGCCGAATTGTGTAGTCCAAAAGGCATCCGGACGTACTCAAACAAACCAAAGGGCGTCGTGATGGCGGTCTTAGGTATATGTCGGCGGGTTCAATGGGAATTTGGTGATACGACCTAACCAGGTCAACTTTGCTAAAAATGGCGCAGCCGGCGAGGCGCGATGTAAAGTCCTTGATGTGGGGTAGCGGATAGCTGTCGTGGACAGTGTTGGCATTCAACGCCCGATAGTCGCCGCAGGGACGCCAGTCACCGGGATCACGCTTGGGCACTAGATGCAGCGGAGACGCCCACGCGCTGGACGACGGGCGTATAATGCCGAGCTCCAGCATGTGGTCAAACTCACGTTTGACAATAGCTAGACGGTCTCCAAACAAGCGGCGCGGTCGAGCAGCTGCGGGTGGACCCCGGGTGACGATGTGGTGTGCCACAGTATGTTTAGGCGCCTGAGTGAGGTTTCATGGCTTAGTGAGCTCCGGGAAATCCGCCAACACTTTTTCGAACTTAGAGGAACGTATCACCGTGCGAATGCTTATGGGCGGAAGGTCGGACGAGACTCCCGAGATGTAGAGATGAGTCAGACCGTCCGTAAGGCGACGATGCCGCACGCTGACGTCTAAGTCGAAGTACGAGAGGAAGTCTCAGCCGATGATCGGGCGAACCACGTCTGCGATGACGAAGACCCATCGAAAAGTGCGGCGTAGGCCGAAGTCGAGGGTGAGAGATCGTAGCCCATACGTGGGTATAGACGAGGCGCTGGCAGCACGGAGCGACAGTCCTGATGGCTTGGAACGATCTGCCTTAGTCGGTGGAACCACGCTGATTTCCGCGCCCGTGTCGATAAGAAACCGGGTGCCGGAGAACTTGTCAGTGACCATGAACAGGCGGCGCGAATGACTGGGGGAACCACACGCCGCCGTTAGTGATCCCGGCGGGCGTTTCCCGGCCACGAACAGGGCGGTGTACACTTCGTGGCCCGGTGGCGAAAACGCCTGTGGTACCAGCAGAGCGATGTAGGGCTGGGACTACGAGCATGACGTGAGCGCGAAAGAGCGCGATGATCAAGACGAGACGGACGGGTCTCCAGAGGTCGGCTCCGGAGTGCGGCGAATGAGGCGGCAAGCTCCTCGAGACGGGCCTCAAGGCGCGAAATCGCTGGGTCTCTTGGCGGCAAAACAGCAGTGACGGACGGGGAGGTGGCTTCATGAACGTTATCTGCGAGCTCAGCCAGGCGGTCGAGGGTGACGTCACCGGCCGCCGCAAGGGCGAGGCGGATGGGCTGGGGAAGGCGTTGGAGGAAAAGCTCTCGAAGCAACTCTGAGTGGTTGGGGATGTCGTGCTCCCCGAGAAGCTGTTGCATGCGGCGCATGAGCTGGGAGGGGCGCCGGTCGACAAGGTCTTCCCCGGTAAGGAGCTGCTGGAGGCGGGTGCGGTCCGACGGCATAAATCTCTCCAGCACCTTGGATTTCAGGTGCTGATATGGTGTAGCACCCATGGGGGCGGAGAGAACGTCGGAGAGCTCACCGGCAACGTCAGGAGGAAGGCTTGAGGCAACATGGTAGTAGCGAATCGTCTCCGACGTGATGCGGGCTAGGCAAAATTGCGCCTCAACCTGGTGGAACCAAACTTGCGTGTTCTGGGCCAGAAAGGTGGAAGGCGAACCTTCAGCGACGAGACGTCCTGCGGACACGAATCCTGCTGCGTGGATGGTGCGGGATCGGTCATTGCTCGTCCTTGGTCACCAATGCAGGCTTAACGCCTCAGGAGCGAAGGAAACGAGACCACTGCTACGAGCCGACACCAGAACAGAACTGCCAGCCGTGGCTGCACGAGCCACGACCAGGTGCCGTCTTTATTCTCTTGGCAGGGTGGCGCGCGCTAGCCGGGTTGTCGGCGCCGCCCAAGAGAGGGTGCTACAAGTCGAAAAGGTTTTACGTCACATGTGGGGTAGCGGAATTGAAGGGTGATTAAAATATCAAATAAATTCCTATTATAAGGCCACAGCGTGACTAAAATGTCATTACGACATATGAGTATATAAATGAAATGAATTGCGCAGAAAAAAAACCAGGGTAATTATTCGGGGCGCGAACCCCTGACTCTTGAATTGCGAGGCAGCCCCGCTACAACTTCGCCACGCAAACACGCTCGTGAGGATTAGTGAGCCCATTAATTCCCATGCACTAAAAACACCGTGTAAAAATTATGAATTTCCAGCATTTCGTCACTAATGGTTCTTTGATCGCCAAAATGTAAAAAAAACATTTCAAACTCAATAGAAAAATTATTGACAGTAGTTGATTTGAGCTATATTTTTACAATATCTGGGTGTCTAGGAACCACAAATCCATATGCGAGCACACACGCGCAGGCAGGAATTTAAGTGAAATCATCAGTGTTTGCAGCATTATACGGCCACAAAAATTTTAGAGTTTTTTAAGGTAGGGCAAGCTTTCGCACCATTTTACCATTTCGCTGGCATCCTGCATCTCGGGTATCGTATACGTACTTCGGCTTTGTGTTGACAAATATGTTGCAGAAGAGGTTACTTGAAGTATGCTAACAATTCAAGTGGATATGTGGAACAAATTGAAGTTATTAAAAATTTTACGCTCTATATCATATATGCAACGCCGGGCCTGACCGGGTTAAAGCGGGTTTCTATATGTTCCGCGTGTGGTCTTTCACATGACGAGGTACCTTACGACTCTATGCTAATTAGCATGTCCGTGATTAGAGGTTATGAGAAAGCAATGTGCATGTCGCTGATGGGTGAGCGTACTCGAAGGACTGTATGCTGCTTTTACGTCACATTAATGAGTCGTGTGCTCTGGTGACGTTGTTATTTATTTATTTATTTCATACTGAAGATCATGTTATAAATTCAAGCAGAACAAGGGCAACAAGTAAAAATTTCGTGGTGGTTTAGCTGTGGTGAGACCTGTAGTGACGCGATACCTACAGCGGTCCGAGTGGAACTTGCTGAGTTGAATTGCAGTCAGTCTTTCCCCGCTCAGTTTCGTTGGGCGCTCCTTCTTCATCTGCGTCTCACTTGACAAAGCGCAGGCGCACAGCTGCTGCAGCTCGGTTTCGCCGTGCGCCGCGCCGCCAGAAGCAGCAGTTGCTCCGTACGACGTGGCTGGTGACGTGACCAACCAAGTGACCAACAACGTGACCAACTACGTGATCAGCCGCGCCGCCGGCAGCTGCGCCGCACCACGTGACTAACCACGTGACAGCGTGGTGGTGCAGCCACAGGCTGGCGGCGCCACCCCGCTGAAGGCTCGAAATGCTACCGTAATGTAGCTATAACAACAACGGAACATCCAAAGAAACAATTGGATGCAACATGACTATGCGCTGACATTCATCGTGTCAGTGAATTCCACTCGCTGATGGTACGCGGGAAAAAGGAAAATTTAGAAGTGTCAGTTGTAGCAAACTATGGGGTAAGTAATATTCGAACATGTGCTCAGGAAATATGCTATTGAGATCGAGTGGAGTCGCTGACGGAACCATTAACGCCATCTTATCACACCTTTAAATGCGTAGCTTAAGTGTCCCCCAACTATTTTGGTGCGTAATGATGGTCCTGTAAAGATCAAAAATCGATCGAGAGCCGTTCGCAACAACAGCTCTAATAGGGCCTCCAGAATATGAATTCATTTCGTGATTGAAGCCTTTTTAAGAATGCCTACAACAAGGCACGATAATATGTGCGCTATAGCCGATGAAAACTTGTATTGGCAATGAAGGGACGAAAACAGGAGGCAGAGTGTCCGCAGCAGTGTCATTTCGCGAAATAGGTCGGCCCAAAACAATGCGTTTGGCCACGTGGCGTGTTTCTGCCGCCCCGCTACCTCTAGTCCGTCGCTGAGAAAGCCGGCGTCTTCAATGGACGTTCTTGTACCTGTAATCGTAGGCACAGTTTTTTGCCTTGACTTTCTAGTTTTAATGGTCTCTGTTTTGTCGGAATTATGCCTCAAGTAGGAAGCATTTATCATATACGAGGTTAGAAGAGAAAGTAATCACTGGAAACCGGACTATATTGCACTGTGAGTGAAGAGAAAACCCATTTCGGAATCGTCGCTTCCACTCTGTTGCCAAAAAAAAAAAACTTACTAACGGTCCCTTGCCTTGTTGCGCTACTGTTCAGAAGTAAAAGAAAATTGTCGCGGAGCATAAGTTCACGCGTTTTTTAAGAATTTTTCATGCTTTAAAGCTTCCACAGGTTGAAGTGGCGAAAAAATTTTATTTTACTATCTTCTCTCAACTCTGTTCTACGTTGGTTCCTTCCACGCCTTATGTAAAATTTGTTTTTTTGGTGCGCTGACATGGCATGCATCCACTAGAAAGAAGTGCGTTTACAAATGTCGCAAACATGGTTTTCTATTTTTTTTCACACTTATCCGCATTGCCACAGGCGAACACGAAAGGCATAGATACATGTGGCAATGTATACAATATACAGTCCTCAGTATCTAATAACCAGCCAAGGAAAAAGCTCTATTTGAAGTCCTTATAGTCACCACGACGCAGCGGCTTCGAGAGACACTTGGCAGCGGACGCAGCGGACCGAGCACACGCTCATTTTCTGCTTGTTTCGCAGGCGCACGTGAACACATACGCCTCATATCAAGTGCAAGCCAGCGGGAAACAAAACAGCTGATACTGACGAACTGGTGCGACTGTGCTGGACGCCGGAGACGCCCCCTACGTCTGACCACGTGACCATCGTCTTCACCCGAGGCTGTGAAAAGGACGACGCAGCGGCTTCGAGAGACACTTGGCAGCGGACGCAGCGGACCGAGCACACGCTCATTTTCTGCTTGTTTCGCAGGTTGGAATTCTCGCAACTTTGTTGCATTACTATTTCTAAGTCTTTCCCGTTGCTTCTGCTGCCAGTTGCTATTGCCAGTTGCTATTACCTACGACCAGTGTAAACGTGTTTGTTGTTCATCATGGGAACTGAGATAGCTGATTTCAAGCGTGAAATGCGCAAAGAAATAAGGGAACTGAAGGCTAGCCTAGAGCACATGAACAAAGATGTCGAGGACTTTCGTAGAGACTGTGCTGATCTGAAAAAAGAGAATGCCGCTCTGAAAGTGACAAATGAGGAGCTGATCAAAGAACTCGAACAACTAAAAAAGATGGCAAATGAAAACTCGGTGCGGATCACCGCACAGGATCAGTACTCGAGGAAAAAAAACCTTGAGATTAAAGGCATTCCTGAGAACGAAAACGAAAATTTGATTGATGTTCTTGGCAGGCTTGGTGACGCACTTGGCGAATCTATAACGCAAGAAGATGTTGAAATCTGCCACCGGGTGCCTGTGCGAAGCACTGCCGCTGACCAGAAAGACGGCGACGACGATACTGTCGAAGAAAGGCCGCAGCAAAACACGAATAGAAACAACAACATTGTAGTAGCATTCAACAACCGCGCTAAGCGCGATGCCATTCTTCAGAAAGCACGGAGAATTCGGTTCGGTGCAGATGAACTAGGTTTCTCAGAGAAACAGTCTGTCTTTGTTAATGAGCATCTGTGCCCAAAAATGAAAAAGTTGCTTGGGATGACAATTGGCAGGAAACGGGATGTGGGCTGGCGCTACGCATGGGTAAAGAACGGCAGGGTTTACGCACGGAAAACGGAAACGTCCCGAGTTATCCGAATTGATTGTGAGTCCGATCTGGATAAGATGCGCAGCGCAACCGCCTCTCCCTGAGTGCCTACGGCCTGCTCTTTTTGTACTTGTCTGATTATTTTTGATGGCTGCTCCTAACGATGTTACCTGTCCTTCTGGCAACAGTTATATCAGTGTTCTGCATTGCAACGCCCAAAGTGCGCGAAAGAAAAACGACGAACTGGTTATTTTTGTTGCCGAATTCCGTTTCAAGTTTCAAGTTATTATGGTTACCGAAACGTGGTATTCTTCTACTGCTGATGCTTTGAATCTCCCGGGATACGAGAGTTTTTTCTGAATAGGTCCCACCGACGTGGTGGCGGTGTGCTACAGCTGGTATCAAAACAGTTCGCATGTGCTGTACAGCCAGACTTTTCTGAAATTAATGCTGATTACGAGGTAATAACAACTCAAAGTGAAAATAAGTTGTTTGCTGTCATTTACCGACCACCTAATGGGAACATAAACCGCTTTTTTAAGTTTTTAGAAACGCTCTTGAATTTCACAATTACAAATAAGCTGCTAATCATTATAGGTGGTGACTGTAACATTAATCTGTTGGGTAACACTGCTGCCTCGCGTGAATTTCAAATTTTGCTTACTTCTTTATCTTGTGGCAATGTCATAACAGAGCCAACACGAATCACCGATCATTCAGAGAGCCTTTTAGATGTATTTGTGACTAATAATATGAGTGACTGTGTTAAGTCGGGCCGAATAATTACGGGACTAAGTGATCACTTTCCTATATACATGATCTACAAATGTAATACATTTCTTAAGAGAAAGATTAGCCACTCCGATTCGTACACTGTCAGAGATATAAGTTCCAGGACCCTAGAGGTGTTTAGGAATGAAATAAGCAGTATAAAATGGAGTCCGGTTTTTGCGTGCCAAAATGCTCAGCAAGCATATGAAATATTTCTCTCATTATTTAAGTCATGCTATCACACATGTTTTAGGCTAAAAACTGTAAACAAATCTAAAAAGTTACGCAAGCCTTGGATGACAGATGAATGCTTTAAAGTGATTAAGAGAAAGGAACAACTATACGCAAAGTTCGTGAAGACAAGGAGCTTAGATGACCTCTCAGCTTTCAAAAAATACAGAAATTCTGTCACAACCACTTTGCGTAAAACGAAAAATGCGTATTTTGAAAACTTATTTAACAATTCAACTAGTCAGACTGATGTTCTATGGCGCGAACTTAAAAAAATATTGAATACTGGCACACGCAACAATCAAGTACTTCAACTAACAGTAAATGCTAAAACACTAGAAGGGAAGGACCTAGCGGACGAGTTTAACAAATACTTTACAAATCTTTCCTCGGGAACACTTATACAAGACAGCGCTGAAATTAAAAAATATTTAGGTGCAGCCAATCCTAAATCTGCCTTTTTTGAACCGACTACTGATGAAGAAATTTACTCTACCTTTTTGTCCTTAAAGAATAGTAAAGCCCGGGACATTGATGATCTTAAAATTAAACCCGTTAAATACGTCTTAGACCTGCTGACTCCAGCTCTTTGTCACATTTACAATACGTGTTTACATACTGGTACCTTTCCAGATATTATGCAGTGTGCAAGAGTAGGAGTGATATATAAATCAGGCGATCAAAATACCTTTTCAAATTATCGACCGATCTCAGTGTTACCCGTTTTTTCCAAAGGTCTAGAAAAAATAATATGCAAGCGAATCACCAGTTTCTGTGATAAGCACAAGCTTTTATCTCCACAGCAATTCGGGTTCCGTCGAGGTATGTCCACTGAATTAGCTTTGTTGACGCAGAAGGAATTAATACTTAGAGGGTTTGAAAATAACAAAATGACCCTAGGTATTCTGATCGATTTCTCGAAAGCATTTGACAGAAATGACCACAAAATTTTATCTACAAAGTTAGAGCATTATGGATTTCGAGGAGTTTCTGGTAACCTTCTCAAGTCATATTTAAACCACCGTAAACAATGCGTCGTGATTAACAAAGCTCACTCTTCCCTATTAAATGTCACTTCAGGTGTGCCGCAAGGCAGTATACTCGAACCGGTTTTATTTAATATTTACATAAGTGATATAGTAAACACCAGCACACTTGCATCTTACATCATTTATGCAGACGACACAAGCATTTTTTTCCAGTCAGCCAGTATTGAAGAACCCACTGATTTCGCAAATGTTACACTTGAAAAATTCTCTCAATGGACTCAAATAAATAGTTTACAAATTAACGTTGCTAAAACAAGAGCCATATTATTTACTCCTGTACAAAAGGTTATCAGTCGGGATATCGACATAAAACTAGGTTCCGAACAAATAAAAGTCGTTAAAGAAATAAAAACATTGGGTGTGACGTTCAATCAACATCTAAACTGGAATGCCCACGTGGAACGCGTGGCGGGAAACCTGGCAAGAGCTTGTGGCGTACTGCGTAAGTTTAGAACGATGCTTCCGACTAAAATTAAGTTAATCCTTTATAATTCAATTTTCGCTCCCCATATTAACTACTGCAGTCTTGTATGGACGGACACAACTCAATCCAACCTTACCAAATTGATGCTATTACAAAAGAAAGCAATTCGTCATGTAGCAAATGCCTCATATGACGCCCATACAAGAGAACTTTTTGCTTCGTTTAATGTACTCCCCATACACCACATACATAAACTTAACCTCATTATGAAGTACAAACACAGTGTTCAAACTAACAACGAAACTTTCCTCAACTTATGTAATTTACATCGACCTTTAGAAGTGCCCTACATATTCAGAAACAGAGAACACTGGTCTATACCTTCTTCCCGCACTAATCAGGGTCGGCACATGCTGCAGTACCACATGCCTACATATTTGAATTTCCTACAAAATAAAAATATAGATATACATAACCTTAGCAAATACAAGTGGCAGAAATACCTTATTCTTGAAGACATATGAGTTTAATTATGTTTCTCCGACACTTTCTGCTTATGTATTGCGGATGTATTGTATCTTTTTATCATCGTCTATTTTCCTGCTTCTATTATGTGAACTTGTGTACACCCGATTATATTTGACCCTTTGGAGCTGTTGACGCGATTTTTTTTGTTTTCCTGCTAGATATGTTTCTTTCATTTTCTGTGCGTTGAATTGTAATCTTCATATGTATAAATAGTCTGCGACGAGTTAACACAGATATATGTTCATTTCTCACATCAAAACTATTTCAGATATAGCACCTGTCTTACTGTACATTCCATTGCATACTTTTTTTTTTCGCTGGTTCTAAGTCCTGCATGTATATATATATTGTAGGGGTGTGTTTATTCGGTGAACCCAGATGATTCCAGCCGCTCAGGGGAGACTCGCAGCGAAGCGTCAGGCGTGGCGAAAGAGCAAGGCAGCGAACAACTTCTTCGTCCTTGAGAGCGGCAGCACGCGACGCATGTCAGTGGTTATATCGATGAAGATTACCACACTACAGTTTCCCCCCCGGGCAGAGAAGGAGCCATCCTGGCGACTCATGGTGCCGAAAGGACAGACGGATCGTAGTAGGGCTTGATTCGGTCCACATGAACTATTTCGCGTCCACGGCGACGCAAGTCCGCAGATGGCGTAACGGGCTCAACTACGTAGTTCACAGGAGATGTTTTTTGAAGAACTCGGTATGGACCGTGATACCGAGCAAGAAGCTTCTTTGACAGGCCGGCGGTTGTGGCAGGAACCCAGAGCCACACCAGGGAGTTGGGCGCATATGAAGGCGCCTCACCAGTGTCACGATGGTGTTTTTGTTGCCATTGATTTTCCTTTGTGAGCGAACGAGCGAGCTGACGGCATTCTTCTGCATACTGGGCGGCGTCCGAGAGGGGCGTCGATTCAGAAACATCAGGGCGGTAGGGAAAAAGCGCGTCCATTGTACAGGTTGGCTCGCGCCCGTAAAGAAGAAAAAAGGGAGAGAATCCAGTGGTGGTCTGTATCGCAGTGTTGTACGCGTAGGTTACGAAGGGAAGAACGTGGTCCCAGTTGGAATGAGCGTCGTTGACGTACATGGCCAGCATGTCACTCAGAGTACGGTTGAAGCGTTCTGTCAGGCCATTCGTCTGAGGGTGGTAAGAAGTAGCGGTGCGATGAATGATGCGACATTCTTTCAGTAGGGCCTCGAGAGCGTCGCACAAGAAAACGCGTCCGCGGTCACTGAGCAGTTCCTTCGGAGGCCCGTGGCGAAGAATCAAGTTGTGGAGAATGAACAAAGCAACGTCTCTTGCAGAGGCAGAGGGTAACGGTGATGTTTCAGTGTAGCGAGTCAGATGGTCTACTGCCACAATAATCCACCGGTTTCCAGTAGGAGTAGTCGGAAGAGGGCCATAGAGATCTATGCCAACGCGGTCAAACGGACGAGCAGGGCAGGGTAACGGCTGCAACGAAACAGAGGACTTCTGAGGAGTTTTTCGGCGTTGACAAGATTCGCAAGCGCGCACGAAATGTCTTACGAAGCGGTACATTCCACGCCAGTAAAATCGCAGACGTAGGCGTGTGTAGGTTTTCAATACGCCACCGTGAGCACATTGTGGGTCACCATGGTACGCAGCACAAATGTCGGCGCGGAGATGACGCGGGATGACTAGAAGCCACTTCCGTCCATCAAGCAAATAATTGCGGCGATAGAGAAGACCGTCACGAATGGAGAAGTGGTGTGCTTGGCGGACGAGCGCTTTGGAGGAATGACCGGGAGTAGGACTTGAGAGAAAATTCAAAAGTGCATTGATCCAGGGGTCATTCCGCTGCTCGGTAGCCATGTCGATAGTTGTAAGAGTCGACATATCGTAGGCACAGACGTGGTCAGACGAATTATCTCTAGGCAATGGCGAGCGGGAAAGAGCATCCGCGTCCGTATGCTTCAGCCCTGATCGATAAATTACATGAATGTCAAACTCCTGGAGACGAAGAGCCCAGCGAGCAAGGCGACCGGATGGGTCTTTCAGAGAGGCAAGCCAGCACAAAGCGTGGTGATCGGTCACAACGTAAAACGGTCGACCATACACATAAGGACGAAATTTTCCGATAGCCCAAATAATGGCCAAACATTCCCTTTCTGTGACTGAATAATTAGATTCTGCCTTTGTCAATGTTCGGCTGGCGTATGCCACAACATACTCGCTGTAACCAGGCTTACGTTGGGTAAGGACGGCACCAAGCCCAATACCGCTGGCATCAGTGTGGATCTCCGTAGGCGCAGCCGGATCAAAGTGGCGTAGAATGGGCGGCGAAACCAAAAGGCGGCGTAAAGTGTCAAAGGCTTTATCGCAGGCTGGAGTCCAGGCGGAAAGGTCGGAGCTGCCGGCAAGGAGCTGGGTCAGAGGAGCGATGATAGAGGCGAAGTTCAAGATGAAACGTCGAAAGTAGGAGCAGAGGCCGATAAAGCTCCGAAGCTGCTTCAGGGAGGTTGGCTTCGGGAACTCTGCAACTGCGCGAAGTTTGGTGGGGTCGGGAAGAATGCCGTCCTTAGAAACTACGTGGCCTAAAATTGTGAGTTTTCGAGCGGCAAAGTGGCACTTCTTCAAATTCAACTGAAGCCCAGCGCCGGCGAGACACGTGAGGACATCCTTTAGGCGGAGAAGGTGAGAAGAAAAGTCGGCAGAAAAAACTACGATGTCGTCCAGATAACAAAGACAGGTCTGCCACTTGAGTCCACGAAGAACAGTGTCCATCAGGCGCTCGAAAGTAGCCGGGGCATTGCAGAGGCCAAAGGGCATAACGTTGAACTCGTATAATCCATCCGGTGTTATAAAGGCAGTTTTCGAGCGGTCATTATCAGCCATCGGTACCTGCCAGTAGCCGGAGCGCAAATCCAAAGAGGAGAAATACTCGGCTCCCTGTAAACAGTCCAAGGCGTCGTCGATTCGCGGCAAAGGATAGACATCTTTGCGCGTGATTTTGTTAAGCCTACGGTAATCGACGCAAAACCGGATGGAACCATCTTTCTTGGTGACCAAAACAACCGGAGAAGCCCATGGACTGTTAGATGGCTGTATGACGCCCCGGCGAAGCATGTCGTCCACGTTGTCAGCAATGACTTGGCGCTCAGAGGCCGACACGCGATAAGGACGCTGTCGTAAAGGTGCGTTTGTACCAGTGTCGATTGCGTGCGTAACGACAGACGTGCGACCCAGAGCAGTGTGAGGAAGGTCGAAGGCAGAAGTGAAGTTCTGTAGAAGAGCAGCGAGTTGATCGCGTTGTGCGGGTGGGAGATCTGCGTCAATAGCTTGTTGAAGAACATCGGGTGGTGTCGAAGCGGTCGCTGTATCGCAAGAGCTGAGCACATTAACGTCTAATGAAGTAGGCGTTGCAGGAAGAGTATTTACAAGCGCGGGATCAAGTTCTTCAATAAGACCGAGACACTCGCCGCGTAGCAGGACGGACGGGCACGAAAATGGATTTGAGACGTACATTGCACTAAGGCCATCTTCGATCTTGAGGACCGCAAATGGAAGCAGGAGGCAGGGATGGCGTGAAGCGGCGTCGGAAGGTGTGAAGAAGACAGTCGAACTAATAACGCTTTCACAGGAGAGTGGAACGAGGGCAGCAGAAAATGGAGGAATGTCTGTGTCACTGGCGACGAGGAGTTTTGCAGGCCGGGTAGGGACGTCACACAAGACGGTATCACAAAGAGGTAAAAAGGAAACTTCCGCGCGGGCGCAGTCAATAACGGCATGATGAGTGGAAAGGAAATCGTAGCCCAGGATGATGTCGTGTGAGCAGCGAGACAGTACAATAAACTCGATGGTGTATAAGACGTCTTCGATGAGAACACGGGCCGTGCACGCCGCTGAGGGATGAATGCGCTGTGATGAGGCGGTGCGAAGCGAAAAGGCGGAAAGTGCGGTGGTCACCTTACGAAGACGACGGCAAAGAGCTTCACTGATGACTGATACGGCAGCGCCCGTGTCGACTAGAGCGAGTACTGCGACGCCGTCGACAAACACTTGAATTACGTTAGTGGGAGAACACCGAGGACTTGAAGAGTTCGAACCAAGCGCAGTTCTTGCCCCGGGAACTGCGACTGTTAGTTTCCCTCAACGGTGCCGGTAGAACGTCGGAGTGGGGATGGGGAACGGCGACGAGGGGAAGGTGATCGGCGAGCTGTGTACGTTTGATTGTCACGAGATACAAATTCGGAACTGGGCGGATTTCTCGGCGAGGGCTGGTCTGTATTGTAGGAGTAGTTCCATAGTTCAGGTCGAGAAGGTGGAAGGCGTTGGCGGCAAAGGCGTGCGACATGGCCCGGCAGCCCGCAAGAGTAGCAGATTGGTCGGTTGTCCGCGGTACGCCAAGGGTTCGTAGGGCGTTGGCGTACCCTTGGAATAGGGACATGGAATGCAGACCCAGGCAAAGGCGAAGGAAGGTTGGAAGGAGCGGCCTGGTAGGAAAGAGATGCTGATGGCATGAGCGGCCTGGCCGCAACTTGGGCGTAAGTCAGTGGTGCCGTTACTTGCGCTGGCACGGGGCTGGGCGGCAGCACAGGGCTGGGCGGGAGCATGGAGCTGGGAGGAAGAACGTCAGCGATGTGATCTTGAACGGCACGCCGTATGGTAGGGGCCAAAGACGGAGCCATGTCAGGAACAAGGCGGCCACTATCCTGTAACTGAGGGACCAGCGATAGCTGGCGGGCGACCTCTTCTCGAACGAAGGCTTTGATTTGCTGAAGTAAAGGGCTGTCCTCTGATGGGGTAGAACCGCCCAGCGCAAGTGTAGAGATGGCGTCGTCTCTAACACCGGACCGCCGGGTAGAAGCGCGCTTCTTACGAAGCACGTCGTAGCTCTGGCAAAGCTTGATCACGTCACTCACCGTGGCAGGATTTTTTACCCAGAGCATTTGGCACGCGTCGTCAGAGATGCCTTTCATGATGTTCTCGATCTTATCCGCTTCAGTCATTAGCGGATCGACACGCTTGCATAGGTCCACGATGTCCTCTATATAACTAGTGAACGACTCATCGACTTGCTGAGTGCGCTCACGCAAGCGTTGTTCTGCCCGGAGCTTGCGAACTGCAGGGCGGCCGAACACTTCTGCAAAATTCTTTTTAAATGCAGACCAAGATGGCAGGTCTGCCTCATGGTTGCGAAACCAGAGGTTCGCCACGTCAGTCAGATAAAAGATTACATTGCTTAGCTTGATAGCGTCGTCCCATCTGTTGTAGCTACTGACGCGCTCATATGCCGCCAACCAATCGTCGACGTCCTGGTCGGCTGTGCCACTGAAGAAGCACGGATCACGCTGCCGTAGAGCTCCAGAACACAGCACGGTGGTTGGGAGGGGCGACGATGTCGTGGCAGTGTCATCCGGCATGCTGGAAGCAGAGGGTAACGTGCGGCTTCTTAGTTCCAGGGTGGACGGGAACGTACCCCGCACCTCCACCAATTGTAGGGGTGTGTTTATTCGGTGAACCCAGATGATTCCAGCCGCTCAGGGGAGACTCGCAGCGAAGCGTCAGGCGTGGCGAAAGAGCAAGGCAGCGAACAACTTCTTCGTCCTTGAGAGCGGCAGCACGCGACGCATGTCAGTGGTTATATCGATGAAGATTACCACACTACAATATATATATATATATATATATATATATATATATATATATATATATATATATATATATATATATATATATATATATAGAGTGTGTGTGTGTGTGTATGTGTGTGTGTATATATATATGTAATAACGTGACAGTCTGTTGGCCTTGTCAATTAGGGGTGGGAGCCTCGTCAAGCTACTGAGTTTGTGGCTTTTTGCTCCTACCCTAGCATTTTTTTTCTGTTCTTCAGGACAAAAAATGCTGAATAAAGTTGATTGATTGATTGATTGATTGGGAGAAAAAGAGACATCATCATCAGCCTGAAGACGCCCACTGCAGTACAAAGGCCTGTTCCATATCTCTCCATTAACTCTTATCTGTGCCAGGTTCTGCAAGTCGATTATAGCAAACATCCTAACCTCAGCCTCCCATGTAACTTTCCCTGTGCCCCTGCTATGCTTGCTTTTTCTTGGTACGCTGTCCGTTGCCCTTCACTACCATCAATTATATTGCCTTCGCTTTACCCGCCCTGACCAAGCACATTCCGTCTTATTGATTTCGACTACCATGTCATCATGCGAAAATGTAGAATATTGAAATGAATAAACACTAAGAATGAACACCTAAATAAAAATAAAAATGAGACAAAATAGAAGTGCGATGAACAAACAAATTCCTTTAAATTAAGGCTTTTGAGGCAAGCAGTGTTTTCTTCTTAACCAAATCATATGCTTAGCCTTTCACAGCGTCCAACATTCGTCGATGACAGCTTGTTTTCTTCCATCCCGTCTCAATTATTTGCTTTTTAACTGCAGTTTTTCATATTACCATTCCTCTTTGTCTTGCTTTTTGCACCTTTTGAATGTAAGGCAATTTTCTAGGCCCTAATGAGCAGCTTACGCTCATCAAAAGAAGTCACCCAGTTTTTCTGGAGGCCGTTGCCCGCGATGTAAATGCAGGATTAAAAACAGCAACCTGCATTTCTCGCTTATTGTACACATCAGTATTCTTGTCACAATTCCTTTGCACCCAAAACAGCTTAGGAGTGGACCCGCCTGCCAGGAACGCTGGTCGTAGCCGATAAGGTCGAGGAATTCAAAAGAAATCAATCTATCTGATGCATGCCGGTTGATTTTTATCAAATTATTTAATGTTCTTTAGCTATTTCTCAAGATGGTGAACGGTTAGGTGCCATACCACTTATTCGTGGACTTTGTACGTCCTTAGCATTCGTAAGGTGCTTTCCTTGCTGTGACTGCCGTGTGTAAGATGCAGACAAGCATGTCATGTCCCTTATGTCTTCTAAGCAAGGGAGCGTATTCTTGTTCCAGATAAGGATTGTGTCAAGGCATGCAAAAACGGCGAAATATAAATTTTCCATGTATTCGTTCACTGAATTCGCGTTGTCATTAAACAAGGCCTGTATTGCTCAGCACTGAAATTATGTATGTGCGCATTCATATCTTTGGGCCTGTAGCGACCAGAGGTATAGGCTATAGATTGATGCTTTCTTTTTACGGTTGTGTCACTATTTGCACATCAACCAATCTCGTACCAAACCGTAGCAGCACAAAACGTCGCTTGGAAACTAAGCGAAGCCATCGGTTTGCAGCCATGTGTACTTTCAGAACAGTGTTTCAAGAACTACTTATTCGCTTTTCCAAGCATTAAGCAAAATTGGTCTAATGGAAGCCAGAGTTGAGTGCTACAAATGCAAACCCAGCTTGCCATATTGACGAATACATTCCTGCTTTTTCTTTCGTGTTTGTCGGTTGGTGGCTGTTCCTCTATCGGCTGTTGCCGTGCTTTCCAAGCGAACGTCTGTAAGCTGAAATGCAGTTGCTAAGAATAGACGTGCTTTTCGAGGCACGTTTCTTTAAAATTTGTGCCTGCCGAAAGTGTTTATTTCAGGTGTTATTGTATTATTATTTGCTTCACTTCTTGTGCCGGCATTAACAGCAAACGGTGTAGCGCTGCTAGCTCTCGAAGAAAAACCGGTCATTTCTATGCAGGCTGTTCCTTGAAAGCCACAGCTGGTGCTGCATAAATATCGCGCGGAAATAAATAGCTGCTCGTGGAATAGAGCTGTAGGAAGAAATGGGCGACGAAAACAGCTTCCTATTTTTTGGGTCTGAAGTATGACTCAAGCAACATATTTTGGTTCTTGCATTCTTCCTTCTTCAGTTCCTATTTGGGGCCCTACTTTTGTGAGCGAAGCTGAGGAATGTAGCTGAGAGCAATACACAAGCGCTTTGATGCTGCCTTGTGAACTGAAGTGCGACGTATTCTTTTAGAGAAGCATAGAGGCATGGGCAGCTCTTACCGCGCATAAAGGGAAGAAAAGAAATATTCAGTTGGTTAGGTTCATTTTCCTGAGGATGCAGAGCAACGTAGTTATATAAGCGAAGAATATAGTCCAAAGTTCGACGAAAAGTCGTGTGGCGAGAAAAAATCGTGACTGTAAAATTCAACTCTCACTGAAAAGAAGAAAAATGGGGAAAAACAAATCACCTTTCGGGACACGTAAGGGTCTGTTGTTCCCGTATGGAACGAAAAGACGGTACGGCCGTATTTATGCCTGCTATGATCGCATAATAAGCATGCATATGCTTCAGGCAAGTGCCCAATCAAGGGCTTGCGATGTTGATTAGATGTGGAATGAAGCTAGGAGTAGGCGACACGAGAATGTACTCTCGATGGCAATATCTGCTTAATTCCAAGCCGATCATTGCACAGTCACGGCCACCGAGAAATCACTATCATGGCGCCTACTCTTACATCCATTCCAAATCTAGTCAACCCCACACGGTCTTAATACGACGTGAGGGGCCCTTGGCTGAAGCATACGCATGCCCATTACGCCGTTAATCGCAAGTATGAATACGGCTGACCCGTTTATTTGTTTCACGTATGAAGAAGGGACCCACACATGTCCCAAAACGGCAATTGTTTTTAGCCCGTTTTAATGTCTTTTGGCGACTGTTAGTTTCACAGTATTAATGAGACAGCGGAGTGATGCTGCTGACTACAGTAATAAACATGAGCAAGGGGAAGAAAATATGATTTTATGGCAATATTTTATGCTCTCGAATAAAAAAAAGGTACCGCAAGAAGCACGGCCACAGAAGGAAGACATCACAGACACGAACTCGTTCGTGTTTGTGCTGTCTTCCTTCTGTGGTTGTCCTTGTTGCGGTATCTTCTTATTCAAGTATGTGTCACCAACTAGCCCAGCAACAAGTTTCATTTGATGCTTTGCCGGTCAAGCTTAATCAGAGCATCGCCACAATCAACGAGATCGTCAACGCTTATGTTCACAGTCATGACACTTTTGGGGTACGTGTTTCGGGTTCAGCCTCTCGGCACAACTTGGAAATATTCTTATTTACACGTGGAACGTTCACAAAGGCAATATGAACCCTTGATTCACACGGGGATATTGAAGTGGCTGCCTTCAATAGAAAGCTTTCGTGTTCTGAAGTTACTAAATATTTGGTCTTCATTGCAGTGCGTAATTAGAAATATCACTCCTATTTCTACCATGCAGATACCACCAAGATTTCTTAGTGTGAGTGACGGAATACATTTTGAATTAAATGTTCTAAAGCTAATAACAAGAATTCCATGCTTGTCTATGACTTAGACAAAAACTGATGCTCTCAAACTGCCCGCAAGAAAGATATTACTGAGGCAAGCGTTGTTCTTAAAAGCGTGGCAAGAATGCCATCTGTAGCGACCATCATGGTACTGGTTAGGAAAGCGTGAACTGAGGAGATAATCATTGCGAGACTTACGCACCCTGTATTTTTCCCGTAGAATAAAAACTGACTATCAAAATTGGTTGCTATAATGTCTGCAACCGATATTAGCAATGATGTCGATACAACGATACAAACAAAAGCAGGTTGACACAGCCTGCTGCTGGCGGGCACTGCTCGTTGACTCGAAAGTTTGGTTCCAACGAATGGCTACGGGAAGGAGTGATGAGACGGCTTGCGGAAACAGAATGGGGACCCTTACAAGGGCCGTCAAGTAAACGCCCGTTCGCGGTCAGAACTTAAGACTGCATTGGTTTTTAAGCAGCAGGCATCGTCATCATCACCAGTCTGACTACTCGCACTGCATGGCAAAGGACTCTCCCATATCTCTCGAATTAGCTCTGTACTGGGCCAGTTGGGGCCTCCCTATTCCTGCAAACTTCTTAATTTCATCCGCCCATCTAACTTTTTACTGTCCTCTGTCACGCTTTCCTTCTTTTGGATCCCACTCCGTTACTCTTAATGACCATCGGTTAACTTGCCTTTGCATTACATGCTTTCCCTATGCCCATTTCTTCCCCTTCATTTCGACCTGGATATCGTTAACTAGCGTTTGTTCCCGGAACCACTCTGCCCTCTTCCTGTCTCTAAACGTCACTATAATTTTTCTTTCTATCGCTCGCTGCTTTGTCCTCAATTTAAGTTGAACCTTTTTCTTTCAACTCAGCACGCAACGCAAGGGTAAAAAATAGGAGGAACACTTAAGCTCTGCCTTTAGGGCATGAAGCGATAAGTTACACGGCTCCTCTCCTCTTAGTGGAGGAGAGGACCCGTGTAACTTATCGCTTCATGCCCTAAAGGTAGAGCTTAAGTGTTCCTCTACTCTTTACGAATTCGAACAATTAAAGTTTACTCAGTTGTCGAAGGCCAGCGCCTGGCTCACGACCAAAAAGGAAGCTGTTCGAGCCCCAGCTTGACAATTTTTCTTTTCAGCGCAATTGCTTTTTCTTCTTCAGGAGCACAACAATATGGGGCTGGAATGACGTCACGAGTCTGTAGAACAACCAGGAATTGTGTAGTGACGTCATCGCTGCTGTACTGAGAGTTCGTTGTGGGATGTTTTACTTACCCGCGCGGGACCATGTGGTTGTTACGACACGACCCTCTCGGCCAATTCCGAGTTTCTCGACACGGCAGGGCCAATCATGGTTATTATATTTTTTGGCTTAAAGGAACGCTACTGCGTTAAAAGCTCTCCGGCTGGCAGCGGCGTTTCAGTCTATCCTGCTTCTTGCGCACTTTAGAACCGAGGCGAGGATTTCTAAAATTGGCAATCTTTTTTCTATAGCTTGATGCCGTGTGTCGTGTGCCGGAAGAGCATGACTTGTCTTCGGAACGCGCAAGCGAGCGATGAATTTTTGTAGTGCTGTTATTTGATAATATTTCGGCTAAAACGTGTGTTAGAGCCAAAATGATTAAAACTAGATAAATGCTTTGCCAAGCTGGTGGTCTTCCGCAAAGTTATCAACGTATTAAAAAAACAATTTAGGACTCTTCGCTTTCCGTTTAGTAAGAAATAGGCAACAGGTCCATGGCACATACCATTCTGCGTCTAAAAACAAGTTCGACCGAAAAGTGTATCCAAATCATACATCCATTCGATTGACTTCATCTCGTTCAAGAAGGATGCATCAAGGCAGTGGCCACCTTTGGGAATGGTCTAAAGCTATGAAATTTGAGACTGAAGGATGGACATACATACACGAGTTCTGTATTCTGTTTGTGCAATAAAGGCTGTCCAAATATAGAAAGTTGGCGGCATCAAAATGCTTTTAGGAGTCAGCAGTGATGTATTGCTTAGATGCTTTCCATGAAATAGTAAAAACTCGCACTAAGTATTTTGCGATACATATAGGGTCCTTTCAATATCAAGTGGCACTTTGGTGCCTTGCTGCTCTTTCTTCCACCCTATTACAGTGCTGCTGTCATCTTCCCGGTGAATCAACTCGATCATCAAATTCCCCTTCCTGTAATCGAGGTCTCTGGAGCGAGTAAATGGAAAGCTCTAGATGGATGTGGCGCTGTGCGTGCGAGAATCTGCTAATGAAAGCAACATTATCGTCCCGTTTTCAGCGCGGTTTTGTACGTAAACGATAGTTTTTCTGCTTTGTACACTCGTATTACTGTTACCGGACGTGGTGCTGCCTCAGCTGTGCACTCACACATGGTCGCATCAAGGCGTGGCACGCTAAAGTGTCTGCTGATAACAAGCTTTTCGAGAACGAACTTTCGTTATGGGAAACACGAAATAAAAGCGACGACAATGAGAAATGGCAAAATTGTTGAGGTCCAGAGGATAACCCTCTGTGAAAAAGCGTCGAGGAAGAAAATACGGCGACCATAATGTATAGCGGATGTATTCTTGCCCAGAGTATCTTTTTCTTTCATTTTCACTTGTTGCGCAATGACTGAGGGGTCCTCAATCTGTATTATGCGGTCCGGAGTGCAGCTGCCTCGCTACAAAACTAAGAAGCGGGATCTCCTCGGTGCTCTGACTGTAAGCGTTCATGTGGCTGGCAGCGCAGAGACTTTGGTTTCCCAATGCTTATCACTTCATTTCTCCCCTGTGATGAGTGCCGTGTGTAGCGCACACTAAGAATACTGTACGTTGTCGTATACGTGTCAGTTTGTTTGCACCGACCAACCAACACTGTCACCGAGAGGAATTCTACAGGCACAGTGGTAAATAGACTAAATTGGTGCTGCAGCTAGTGGCAGTTCTTTTTGCGCAGTTTCCTCTCCTAGCAGCAATATTTCGACATTTTAAGATGAACAAAAAATTTATAGCCGGCTAAATTCTTGGTCTAGTTGTTTGTGCATCGTAGGGATAAAAAGCGCGCAGAGAGGCTAGGAACGGGTGAATTTTTTAATCAGTCTCCTTGAGCGCTTTTTCGTCCCTACGGAGCGGATTCATCAGGTTTCGATGTGGTTATTCTAAAATACCGGCTGTGAATGACACATAAATGGGTTTGAATATTATTGGGTTGATCAAAAAAATCGTATAGGGGTTTATCAGCGAGAACGAGAGCGAAAGGTGCGCCGTAAAGTGGAGGCAGAAAATAATTTACGGCCAAATATAAAATGTTGCGCTACAAATATTTGACACCAATATGTGAAACGTCTCGCCTCCGCTTGCACTTTGTATTTTCTACGTATTGATTCCAATTCAGCCGCTTTCATCTCTGGATCTTTGCGTCTTTGTCGCTTCACTTCCACTTCGACCTCACGCACCGCGGAGACCTGGCGTCTTGTCCTTGCCGCTGCCGGTGTCACGTTAGAATCCTATACTCGGCACACCGAGCACGCCGGGCTGTCACAACATCCCCGATAGTCGACGGGCTGCGAGCATACATCGCAAACGCCTACCGCCATTCACCTCACTGTTTGTTGCTAACTCTTCGCTGCCGATAGTTTCTGTCACACAATAAGGTGCGCAGGGTTCTACCTTGCCTGTGCGTTCTGTAACCCCCCAGAAAAAAATACGCGGAAGAATTTTTGTTAAGTTTTAGTTACATTCTTAACCACTGACTCAGTTCCGTAGTCTAAAGCCCCTAAGGCGCCGTACTCTTTTGCCAGATGGCCACATAGCCACTTGGCCAGTTTGATGTTAATGTCTTCATCAGCCTTTTACCAGAAGCCTCATCTTTAGTCATCCTGTAGCCACATTCTCTGTCAGCTTCCTAGGCAGCAAGCCTATACGCTCCTCATAATATTGCTAACCATTAAAACGGAGGCCCTGTATTTAGCCTTGCAGAGAGAGTTCACCTCTCCGATGTGCTTCGTTTGCTTCTAATAATAATAATAATAATAATAATAATAATAATAATAATAATAATAATAATAATAATAATAATAATAATAATAATAATAATAATAATTGGTTTTTGGGGAAAGGAAATGGCGCAGTATCTGTCTCATATATCGTTGGACACCTGAACCGCGCCGTAAGGGAAGGGATAAAGGAGGGAGTGAAAGACGAAAGGAAGAAGAGGTGCCGTAGTCGAGGGCTCCGGAATAATTTCGACCACCTGGGGATCTTTAACGTGCACTGACATCGCACAGCACACGTGCGCCTCAGCGTTTTTCCTCCATAAAAACGCAGCCGCCGCGGTCAAAAAAAGCGTTTTCAGGCGTCTTCTTCTGTTCGTATATCAGTGACAAATAAGGGTGAAATTGAAAATTGAAGCTTGGATACTGAAGAAAGGAATTGGCGCAGTAACTGTCTCACATCTCGTTGGACCGGCATCTCGTTCCACCGTAAGGGAAGGGAGGAAGGTAGTAAGGTGGGAGTGAAAGAAGAAAGAAAGAAAGAAAGAGGTGCCGTAGTGGAGGGCTTCGGAATAACTTCGACCACCTGGGGATCCTTAACGTGCACTGACATCGTACAGCACACGGGTGCCTTTGCGTTTCGCCACCATCGAAACGCGGCCGCCGTAGCCGGGTTCAATCCCGGGTACTGCAGGTGAGTAGTCGAGCGCCCTACCCACTGAGTCACAGCGGCAAGCCAAATGAGGGTGGTATATTTGAAATTTGAGATATCGCCCCAAGCACTATACTGCAACATTTTGCGAGGAAAAATTCACTCCTTTTATTCTACAGCTTAACCGGGAACGAAATTGAATTTCAAAGGTACGTATACATATGCTTCCTCTTTTTTCTGCATACCGAGTGGGTAAAACGAACGTAACCAAGGTTTTTGAAAAGCAAACTACTATTTAAAGCAACTATTAATTAAAAAGCAACAAAAAGAGGTTGAGGTTGAGGTTGAGGTGTTGAATGCTACAGGTGGGGTTAGCCTTGCTTCATCTGCCGGCAATTGCTCCTCCGCAGCGTCCCTTCGATATTAACAATGCCGCATCTACCCCGCTAAGCGGACAGTCTCTTATAATAGCACACATTCTCTCCCGCTGTCACCATCTATGCACACAATCAATCCACACAGTTCACATCACAGTCCACTCCAGAAGTCACCATCTATGCACATATTCAGTCACAGTAGAACATATGCCATTGTAGTGCAACACTCCATACACACATTCACTCACAGTATAAAGTAGTCCACTCCGGAAGACACCATCTACGCACACATTCAAACACAGTAGGCCATAGTCCGTTCCTGCTGTCACCATTTAAAAACAAGATCCGTGTTCTGCAGAAATGTTAAAAGAAGGCGTGCAGCCTCCCTTCTGCATGTCTGGTTTCCACTCGGGTAGACAATGTCCTGCACTGTGCTGTGACGGGTTCCTGTCTTCTTGAAGGACGCGAACATCACCTGCCTTTCCGCGTTGTACTCTGGGCAGTACATAATATAATGTTCGATATCCCCGCACACACCACATAAATAGCAGAGCGGAGACGATGCTATGCCGGTTTTATGCATCCATGCAGGAGTGCGAGCAGAGGCCGTGCGAATTCGATGTAGAAGGGTCGCCTGAGATCTTCTCAGTCCCTTGGTCACTCATGGCTTGTGGGACGCACTCCACAGGGTACTGAAGTGATGGAGCACCGTTTTCCTGCCGAGACTTTTTCCATCTTGAGGTACTCTTTTTGATGGAATCCGTGAGAGAGCTTTATGGGCGAGACTGTCTGCCACCTAATTACCGTTGACTCCTATGTGAGAGGGCACCCACTGGAAATGTAAAGCCTCTGCTGTGCAGATTCTGCACCAAGCGCAGAGAGCTTAAAGACAAGGCGTCAGTAGGGAATCCGCGCTCTAACCTCGGAAGGGCAGATTTTGAATCAGTTAGGATGACAACAGGTTGAGCCGGACAAGACCCTAACTTCCGTAAAGCCGCCTCAATAGCAACACTTTCAGCCGTTGTGGAGGATACGACAGCAGAACAGCGTACGGACCACTTACAGTCCAAAGAAGGAATGTAAAAAGCCGCTGCGCTAGCTTGTTTGACCTTGTCCACAGAACCATCCATGAAAATTTGAAGATGGCAGGCATACTCTGTTTCCAAGTATTCCAGTACAAGCGAACGCGTTGCTGCCAAAGGAGAGCTGCGCTTTGCGCTCATATGGGGAATTGTGACCTTACAGTCGAGGGTCGGAAAAGACCAGGGGGGTTTCAGCCGTTTATTTTGCCTTCGGACATATATACCTAAAGAACTAAGAGTATTGAGTGCCAAGTAAGCCTTCGACTCATATCTCTTGCAGAGCCGCTGGAGAAGGGATCGCCCAGCTAACGTCTCTCCTAAGCGGTCAAGATGCATTAATAGTCTCTGAGAAGCGATAAGGCTAAGAGGTTTCGATAGGGACTCATGAAGTACTGCCTTATTCGCAGCCGCCTGGGGAACTCCAATGGCTCTTCTTAGGCCCTTTCTGTGGAAAACTTCGAGACGCTCAAGTTGTGATGCCGAGGGGGAAATTAAAGGTAATTGATACATTATCCGGCTGACCACCAGCGCTTCATGAAGTTTGACCATTGAAGAAGGATGGTTTCCCCATTGCTCACGTGCAATTCTACGGATCACATTGAGACGAGAAGATATAGATGAAACAATCGCGTCTGCAGCTTTTCGCCACTGTAGACGGGAGTCAATAATGACGCCCAGGAAACGCGCGTGGTTGAATTGACGGATGCAAGAGTGACCGAGGTCTATCTTCAGCCGCGCTTGATGTCTTCCTACACCTGGAAACAGAATAAAGCCGGATTTGTCCACTGACAGAGACAACCCCACACCTTGAAGGTAAGCTTGTGCCGAAAGTATAGCCTGTCGAGCTATCAGGGCTAATCGCTTGTGTTGGTAGCCAGTAACCCAAATACAGATGTCGTCAGCATAATGTGACATACGCACTTGCCTGCAACTTTTTTTCAACGAATCGGGTAGGCCAGCCATTACGGCGTTAAAAAGCGTGGGGGAAAGAACACTTCCTTGAGGTACACCTCGTGATAGAACCCTTTCGGTGCTTAACGTACTCCCTAACCGTACACGAACCGCGCGATCACTGATAAACTTGTAAATGAATCTTAACATATGGCCCTGTATGCACATGCCTTACAAACTGTTTAGAATTGAGCTTTGAAGCACGCTGTCGTAAGCTTTCGCAACATCAAGAAAAATGGCTAAGGTGGAAAGGCCGAAAGCTCTCTGGTGTTCAATGTGACTGATCAAGTCTAAGACGCTATCTTGGGCACTAAGACCTCGGCGGAATCCTGTCATACATGATGGCAGTGCCTTGCTGTCCTCAAGCCACCATGATAAGCTTTCATTTATCAGCTTCTCCATAACTTAGCTACACAAGAGGTCAATGACAAAGTGCGATACGGGGCAAGGTCTGTCATGTCTTTGCCAGGCTTCAGTACTGGAACTACATGTGCCACCTTCCATGACGGAGGAACATCGCCAGTATCCCAAACTCGATTGATGAAGTTGAGGAGCTCCTTTCGGAGTTGCAAGGGCAGATTATTCAGCATTTCATTGGTGATGCCGTCGGGACCTGGTGAACACCGGCGCCGCAGGCCACTGAGCGCAGTCTGAAGCTCACGAAGCGTGAACGGGACGTCCATGATAGACCTGGAGGAAGCAGGTGGTGTATATATATCTATTCCAGAATCAGCGCGTACGAGTGCGTCTGCAAATTCCTCTGCCAAGCACGCAATAGGTTTTTCCTTGCGTATTGCAAGAGCTTCAAAAGGCTTCGAAGGGCGAGGTTCGATTCTCCAGCAAGGCAGCCAATAACTCGCCATATTCTCGTTATCGGTGAGAACACAGTCAAACTAGCACAGAATGAGGCCCATTGCGACCTGTACAGCTTGTTCGTGTGCCGTCTAATAGCAGAATTCAGCCTATTGAAGGTCGTCTTCAGTTGCCTGTCGTCCTTCTTCCGCACGAGTTGGCGCTCCGCCCTTCTTCTCGCTGCGCAAAGGTTCCTGAGTTTTAAATCCGGGGCCGGAAAATGATCAGGTAACTTGACCGCCGTAGTTGCTGCTAGCTTACTAGAAATCATTTTGTCAACAACATCACCAGAAACACGTTGTAGGTGCTTTCTGTACTTGTCCCAGTTGACCACGTTGCTAATTTTAGGACCATGCATACGAAAGTCGGCAGCAAACACAAAAATCGGATAGTGATCACTTCCCATGCGGTCAGGCGCTGTTGACGAACTCACGCGGACGTCAGGTGAATGCAGTGTCAGGTCTATAGCTGTCGCTGAGGCTGGAGGCCGGAAAAAAGTGGGGCTTCCGTCATTGGCAACACACAGGTCGAAACTGTCAATAAACTCTACAAGTTTGCGTCCACGGGAATCTGTGTTCCTGTCACCCCAAACGGCATGATGGGCATTGAAATCACCGCAGATGATTCTACGTGCTGGGCAGCGGTCGCAGAGCTGCTGTAGAAACAAATCTAATGCTACCTTCTTCCCCGGAGACACGTACACGGATGCAATAGAAAGGGTTCGAGAGCCGAGCTGTATTCTCACAGCCGCTACCTCAATGTCATCCGTGCAAAGATCGGCAACGCTTAGAGAAACATGTGGAATTTCTCTTCTTATGTAAAGCGCAGCACTTCCTGCAGGAAATGACTTTATGCTGCAGTTTTTATGGGTGACATATCCAGTCAAACATCTCCCGCTTGGCAGGACAGCTTCTGACAGGGCCAATACTGGAACACAAGTCTCTTTCAAGAATAGTTTTAGTTCAGCTAACCGACTTAAAATCCCACCGCAGTTCCACTGCAATATAAACGGCACTTTTCGGTGCATATGAGATCCACGAGGTTTAGCGCCATCCATTTGAGTTCGCAAGGAAGATTGCTGCGAAGGTGGAAATTAGGGACTCAAAAGAAAGCACCAGCTGTAGGAAGTTCTTCAGGTTACCAGGCGCCATCGCTGGAACATGTGAACGCAGGGCCCCAAACAAAACATGAAGAAGGTCAGACATACCTTGATTTTTGAGATCCTTATTTTGCGCAACGCACTCACAACATCGACAAAAGATGCCGACGGGGACACACTCTTGGCCGCAGTAGCTGGCTTTTTTGTCACTTGTGCATATGAGGGTCCCCCTTGCCGTGGAGTCTGGCTGTGATCCGGCCGCTCAGGAACATGGACACTTTTTGCTGGAGGTCGAACAGTCGACTCGCGCGCACTGGGCCTTGGCGTCTTGCTGGACTCAGGTCTCTTAGGTACATTGTTGGGCAACGCAACAACATCAGACTCCAATACTGGGAACTCGTCTAATCCTGGGACAGGCGTCTCAGTCGGTGGGGTTTTTGGACCAGAAATAAAGGACATCCGACGGTGCAGAGCGCTCACACGGAAGGAGCCGCCTCCGAAACTCGCTGGATGATCGCCACCGCAATTGGCGCAAGCAAAATCTGCCCTGCAGGTTTTAAAGTCGTGGTCGCCTCCGCACCGCTTACAGCGTCGATCCTTTGTGCAAACTTTGGCCACGTGCCCAAGCCGTTCGCATCTAAAACACCGTGGAGGAGCTTCAGTGAAATCTGCAACTGCGTGTTTTGTGAATCCCAGATCAATTTTTTCGGGGCGCTCTGAGTTGGGAGCGAATGTCAACACGATAGAGTTGGTAGGTTTCGCAGCCCATTCTTTTCCTGGAGACTCCACACCACGCACAAGTCGTTTCACGTGCAGCACACCTTGTGGTTTCAGATAATCAAGTAGGTCGCGTTCTGAATACCACTTTAGTACGCACTTAATAACACAGGTGTTCTTCATGTAGGAATGGGGCAACCGCACGTTAACTTTGATGCCAAAAATCTGAGAGCTCTGCAGGAGCTTGTCAACCTGCTCTTCCGTCGAGACATCCAGCTGAAGAGCCCCATGCATGGTGAACCGACTTCGAATCGGAGCTGATCCCAGCAGTGATTGAATGGCCGCGAAAAGTAAGATGGGATTCTTCTCTCTTAAATCAACCCCCTTTTCTGTGGGCTCAACCACTATCGGGATCCCTACCGTTCGTTGCTTGCGATGACTCACCAACTTGAAGCCCTCGTTGTCCACGTCAGCCATATCGGCCACTGACTCGTCACCGTCCACGATCGTTGACTCAGCCCCACTAAGCGATGAGGTCTCGCTGGACGGGTGGTCGAGTCCATGTTCTGGTCGCTCCACAGCCTGGGAAGCCATGGCCGCCTCTTCCGAGCCAGCCTCCTTTGAATGGCGTGGTTCCTTTAGGCTTGCCGGCGCCGGAGCAGCCGTACTCTTCCCGTAGGGACAGTACCGCCTTGAAGATGCTGCGGTCCTCGAAAATTCAAATAAAACTAGGTAAATTAGGAAAAATTAGCTAAATAAACAGAGCTGAGGCGACAGGCGATCGAACAACGTCTTCGCCTTCCTCTTCCACCCCCCCCCCCAAAAAAAAAGATGCCCACTGATGGATAGCATCTGTCGAATATGTAGTGCGTGTACCACGAGCACGGGAACCGGTGTTCTTAATTTTTATAACAGCTAGGTTCAAGCACATTTACGCTTGTTGCTGCGGAGGTACCCATAGGGACAGAACTGTGTCAAAAATCACTGGAGACGTGACGTGACGTCATCAGTGGAGAACAAGCTAAGAGAGCGCGCTGGTCATATAGACGGCAGTCATGAATGTGTTATCCTACGTCTGATGGCTGTTGCCAAAGAAGTCTTGTTCTTAGCTAGTTCGCATCCGCGGCCTCGGTTTGTCACAAAACAAAGGGTAGTAAATTAGTTGGCACGTTTTTTCGCGCTTTAGACCTAATAGCACTCATGTTTGCCGATTCCGAACCGTTCTAACGTGCAAGCAATTTTGGGAGCTCACTGTAAGATTTTCTGAATCGTGAAGTAGTGTAAAAAAATTGACTATTTTTAAAAAGAGAGGGCACAATAAACATGCTTCCAGGTTAAATCTAAATAAATATTTGGTTCGCACAAGTTCTTAAGTCGCGCGACTGAGCAACGTCGACAAACGAACGCCAATTTTCAAACTCTTTCATACTTTTCGTACAACAGGCCTGTAGGTTAAAACAAGTGTTTCCACGACGGCAGCTAAAGAAACACTTCATAAAGATTTATCTTGACCTTTCAATGTATCTTGAGCAACTCGCCTTAGAATATCTGCAAAATATCAAAGTGAAGCATCTCACGCTATTGTCATAGAGCGACACGAAAATTCACTGTGAAATCCCACCACACAGAGACGTCACGAGAGTCCACCTGATCTACAGTCGTCTCCGACAGAACTCCTCCCAGCGAGCCGCGGTGCTGCCCTGAGTGACAGTTTTGAGGGAGGTATGCTGCTATTACATTTTTGACTGTTTCCTAGCCTTGATGGGAAAAAAATTTCTCGTAGAATAATTCGGCTGCTACGCTGTAAAATCGTTGATGCTAGAATGTTTATTGACCGTCATCGAATACGCTAGATGTCAAATAGAGAAGGAAAAAAAACCCGCCTGGCGGAAAAGCGATCACCGCTGCAGCAATTCCTTGTGTCGGGACGAAAGCGGATTCGGGTCGTCTCCTGGGCGGAACGCGTTTCGAAAGCTGGGCTTTGTGACAGGCGACGAGAGGCGGAGATGAGACATCTAGCAAGCGACAGCTGTCGCGGCGTCTTTACAGAGCAACGATGTATTTCACGACTGCTCTTTGCAGATGACGCAGAGAGCAAGATGGGTGAAACGCCTTCAATTTCATGGTGGATTGTCTCCATCATCTTCGCATTTTCTACAGGTAAAAATAGAGCCGGAATGTTGAGAATCAGTTGATGGCTTGGGTTTTAGGGCCATCTCACCGAGTATATTGTGGCAGCACGCGTAGGCGATCTGCGACGCCAGCTCAGGGTGGAAGATTTGTGAAAAATTATTTGAGGGGACGGTGTCAGCGACCTTCGTGTACGCAGCATGTATATTCAGGAATTTTATTCGCCAAAAAATTGGGCAAATAATCTTGTTTTTATTGTGACAGTGTGCCTGCTGGCAAAAAATATCATCTACAAAGATAGATACGCACTGGACTCTCGAAGGTAGTCCAATAACGTACGGTGGTGTGGCCCAAAATTCCTCCCTTGTACATCGGATGGACGGCCTGGGAGCAGTGGGCACTTAATACTGCTTACGCGTGAAAAGGCGTAAGCCCACCCGCTCACTGTGTGAAGGCAGCCGCCGCGCGCTGCGGCGTGATGTCTCCCGATACCACGCCGCTGGCAATTCTACCTCGGCATGGCTCTGCATAGCTGCCGCCACGACACCGCGGCACCCCTTCTGATCTACACGCTAACTTCTTGAAGGCAGTCATTGCCGTACCGCGGTCCGCGCTCTGCCCTAAGATTATGACACGATAGCCTACGGGTTATTGCCCATATATGCAGAATAGGTTTTTTTCTACTTCACATTCATAGATCCCTAGGAGTCCTCATACCACTCCTGGCGCAGTACTGCAGCAGTTATGCGGTCCGTCACTGCTCTGGAACCGCAAGCGCTATCCAGGTTGTCCCGATGAAGCTCGCGCGACCAATTATTAATTTAACCGCCACATGCCAAGTTACATGAGGACGCCATCTTTTGTGAGGGCCGTCGAGTGGTAACACACACAAAGACGGGTTTTCGCTCAGTGGGGCAAGTAAGGCTTAGGCCTCAATAAATATTAGCACTGCTCTTCGATAGAAATTAATCTTCTGTGATACATTAAGGCCGTTCTGGTCAGGCCCAAGTCCGGCCCAGCGACATTCTTTGTGAAATTGTCACGAACTTGACGCGACGAAGCGGCGGTGCCACGAAGTAGTCTGAGGATGATCGGCGTCCGCGGAACAGCGTCGGTTGCTCCGTTTCCTCAGGGTTTACGCGATGCATTTTCACATTGTTGTCAGATTGTTTAAGCAAGAAAAAATGTGTTAGGAGTGCTTTTACATGGACATATGGGCGTTATTTGTTTAAAAGAGCCCTCAAGTCACAGAGCGTCAGCTCTCTGTTGCAACCAATACATAGACAGCATACGAACCGGAGATTCTCATTTGTAGTGGAGCACTTACTGCCCCGTGACAGCGCCGTTTTTACCAGGTACTTATTTGCACATACAAGTACCAGGCACTGTCTCTTAAGAAACATTGCTGACCACGTATGACTGGAGGGCACATTTCTAGTGCGAAGAAGTTGCTGTGTGGCTGTCTGAGTAAGTGCACGTCCCATTATGGCCTGTGCTTGTGGTGATAAGGCCCGGTTATCTGCTGAGAGAGATTGAAGGGGGATGATATAAAGATTTTACTTATAAATATCCATCATTTAGATTTTTTAGTGGCGTTCGACTGCTCCATGCCCACGCTGTCACTGGAAGCAGTCAGACAAATGGGCAGCTGGCAAGACTGTAATGTAGCGGGGCAATTAAAATTAATTCATGCCTCCCTTACATTCATTACATGCAAGATTCGGCTGATCGTTATCTGTTTATTTCTGCCAGAGGAAAAAAAAGGGCGTAACAATTTCGTGCCTCTACCAACATGCTGAGGGCAGCTGAAATAGACGACAGAGCAGTGGCTGCCGTCTTCAACTGAGTGGCGAGATTTTTGAGGAATTCTCAGATTTCAGAGATTCAGATTTCAGATTTCAGAGATTTTAGGGAATTCTTCATTGGGGATTGTCTGTTAAAGACAACAGAAGACATTTATGTTCACCAGAAGGGTTGCTCGTGGTACGTTTAAAGGGAAACGCGTGTTGTGTTTATTGCTTAATCAGAGCATGCTTCGTGACATTGCCGCAGTGCACGAAAACGGCCGCAAGACACTTTTCGGTAGTGGCATGAACTGGAAGTTTTTAGACTCCTGAGTGACATAATGAGGCTCTTTGTTTTTGCTTGAGGAAGTGGTTACCGAAGTCCTGTTATTTCTCCAGTGCAACCGGTATGTCCTCTGAGTCCCGCATATGTATATTCCTTTTATGAGAGTCTGCAAAATGCAGAAGTGATGAAAAATCGAAACTCCACAAGCAAGAAAGCAGAAAATCAGGAAGTAAGCTTTCCCCGTCTATTGGAAGGTAGTTTTTGTGCCGTTACACCGACTATAAATACGCTCCTACTGCTGAGGGCTTGGAATGAATGTAGGCGGACAAATAAGCGCCTTTTCGCAGAAAAGAGGTCTCACACAGAGAACAGAAGTAACGCAGAGAATTTCTAGAGTCCATTTTTAGAGAAGCAGGAAGTTGTTTTCAAAATTGTGTTCTAGGGATTGACCTTGAGGCAAGGTACCCGACGGCAAATATTGATCTCGAAGGCGGCAACAAGGCATTTGCCAAATGACGTGTACAGTGTCTAACTACTTTTTAAGTGTTGTCTGGCAGTACCGACATTCAATACGTGAGAAAAAAACCACTGGTAGTAACCAGGTTCAATACACATGAAAAAAAAACAGAATAAAGGCGCAAAGGCAGCACAAAAATAAAATCGTGTGTGCTGTTTGTTAGCGCAAGTTCGCCTTAAGAGCAGTGACGAATCATTCATGGTCTACATCTGACAACAGCATCTAATTTCAGCTATTGATTGGGCGCGTTCTTAATATGAAATGAATCTGAACTCTTTCTTTGGTCAGTTAAATTTTTTCGCCAATTCCTAAATCTTATGGCAGCAATCGTTGGATGGAGTGGACAAGAAAAGTTCTTCAAAAGCAAAGTGGACATAGGCAGATATGTTCATAATAAAAAAAAATGATATATTATTGGTTCACTTCGCTGAGAACATCTGGCTATAAATTGGATGATCTGATTAGCATGTGCATACAACAGATCTTCTTATTGTAGCACGTTAAAGGGTAAATAAAAACAAACTTGCATTATGTATAGCACCCTAGAAAAATGTTGAGGCGGCACAGACTAAAACTGATGTTTGGGCCTTGATACACAAGGGATTACTGCAGGGCAATTAGCAGAATTATTAAAGTGTATTGCAGTCACGACATGTTGGAAGCAGGAAAATGTTTTTAACAGCATCGGGATCACGTAAATAATTTCTTTTTTATTATTTGAGTTAGTACACGGTAGTTATTACTCTCAATGAAAATGCTCCTTCGAGCACTGCGTTTAAAAGCATGCTGTCGATTGTTTCTCCAAGGAATGCGTAATGTTTCACCCCGAAAACGCTTGCTGACGCAGTATCGTACTCTTCCTATTAGTCCTTTCAAAGAAAAGATGTTGGGATGAAGCGTTCGTCTAGGAGTAGCAAAGTTTCGTCGCTCTGATATCGTGAACTTACCTTTGGTTTGAGTTAAAAGCATGAAACCGACACACAAAAATGCCGGCACACCAAAACAAAGCGCAGAGAAATGATTTCAAAAATAAAACGTTTCTTCATAATGCCTTGTTTGCTTTGTCGTGCACTTAGATGGTAAACTTCATTAAATCTACCGTAGGGCAAATTGGTAGTTCATCCTGACGTAGAGGGGCTTATAGCGCAAACAAAGACAAGGACAAGAGAGCCGACGCACACATACACAGGCGCTGCATGTGTGTGTGTGGCCTCTCCGAATTAGAAAAGAAGTGATGGTTTCCGCCTGTTCAGCATTAAACTGATTGCTGAGGTGCTCCTAGCAGAAACTGAAAACCGTGAATGACCACGTGACTAGTATGTTTCTTATCACGGTCAGATATTTTTATCGGTTCAATTGTCGTTTAAGGTGTGCAAAAAAAAACTTTTTAAGTTGAGCGCCATAACTCCCGGTGATTATTTTCCCGTAATCCTGCTGCACTGCACAACGCGACAGCGGCGCTGTGCAGATCAGTAACGCGTATGAAGCGCGTCGTGCCATTCCTATGCTTGGCCTTGTCTTGTTCCCTCCCACCTCTCGCCAACAGCAGACATTTCATGCGGCTCCTTAAATGTCTAATATCAGTTATTCGCCCAACAGGACAGAAGGAATGTAGTCCTGACCCCTTCAGAGACAAAAGCCTTGTGTACATTACCAGCCGAGCATCAAGAGTAGTCAAGTACTGAGGCGTGTCCTTCCCGTAAAGGTGTTAATTACAGACTTTGTCGTTCGGTCGTAGTTACAATCTAAAACCGCCCCAGTAAAAATGAAACAGATAACCAGCTTAACATAATGAGCAAATAGAAAACCTTCAGGAAAGTTTATTGCGTTTTTTTACAAAATAATAGAAAAAAACCACTTTCAGAGGCAGTATATTAGTCGACGGCCTGAGATATGCACAGGCGTACAACAGTTGGATAATGCATAGACACTCAAAGCATGCGAAAGAATATTCCTCAATGGTCAAATAAAGCATGTTTTATTTTTATTTATTTATTTAAAATATACTGCAGTCATTAAAGATAAAACATAAGGCTATGCAGGATTAAATACATAAATGCAATGAAACGCTACCATGTGCAAGCAACCAAACAAGAACGGAACAGAAGTGCACTACACATGAACATATCAAAAAGTGGAAGAAACCACAGAACGCGCAATTTTAGACAATGCTTTCCGTGCATTTTCTTCAAATGCATTTGCATCAACAGCAGCAAAGACTTCTATTGGGAGCGCATTCCACACGGAGATAGGGCGCGGGAAAAACGGGTTGTGGTACGTGCGAAGTACGGCTCCAGGTTGCAAATATGGGTGTGTCGAGTATGACGAACCACTCGTGGATGAAAAAACAGTTCCAAATCGACGTTTATATGGTGATTGGTGATAACAGCTTATACTTCCTGTCCCTATCAGAGGTGGGAGTTGAGTTGAGGTGTTGAAGGCAACAGATGGAATTAGCCTTGCTTATTTTGCCGGCAATTGCTCCACCGTAGCATCACTTCTATGTTAATATTGTCCTAAAACCTGTCGGATCTACCCCGCTATGCGCACAGTCACTAATAATAGCACATATTCCACTCCCACCGTCATCATCAATGCACACATTCCTCTAACGCAGTCACCATTTATGCACACAATCACTCCACACAGTCCACATCACAGTCCACTCCAGAATTCACCATTTATGCACATATTCAGTCACAGTACAACATAGTCCATTGCAGTGCCACAATCCATACACACATTCCCTCACGGTAAAACATAGTCCACTCCAGAAGACACCGTCTACGCACACATTCAAACACAGTAGGCCATAGTCCGTTCCTGCTGTCACCATTTAGAAACAAGATCAGTGTCCTGCAGAAATTTTAAAACACGGCGTGAAGCCTCCCTTCTGCATGTCTGGTTTCCGCTCTGGTAGGCAATGTTCTGAAGTGTACTGTTACGGGTTCCTGTCTTCTTGAAGGAAGCGAACATCACATACATATCCGCGTTGCACTCTTTGCAGTACATAATATAATGTTCGATATCCCGGCACACAACACATAAAGAACATAACGGAGACGATGCCATGACCGTCCTGTGCATCCAGGCAGGAGTGCGAACAGAGGCCGTGCGAATTCGATGTATTAGAGTGGGCTGGGATCTTCTCAGTCTCTTGGTCACACATGTGAGGCGCACTCCACAAGGTACAGAAATGATCGAGCACCGTTTTCCTGTAGAAACTCTTACCATCTTGGGGTACTTTTTTGATGGATTACTGGACAGACCTTTATGGGCGAGGCTGTCTGCCACCTCATTGCCTCTGACTCCTATATGAGAGGGCACACATTGGAAATATATAGTAAAGCCTCTGCTGTGCAGATTCTGAACCAAGCGTAGAGAGCTTATAGAAAAGGCATCAGTAGGGAACCCGTGCTCTAACCTCGGAAGGGCAGATTTTGAATCACTTAGGATGACAACAGGTTGAGCCGGACAAGATCCTATCTTCCGTAAAGCCGCCTAAATAGCAACAATTTCGGTCGTTGGGGAGGATACCACAGCAGTAAAGCGCACAGACCACTTACAGCCCAAAGAAGGAATGTAAAAAGCCGCTGCGTTAAATTGTATGACCTTGTCCACAGAACCATCCGGGAAAATTTGAAGATGGCGGCAGTGGTCACGGCGACATCGATTTAATATACTCTTCCTGTACTATCGCAGAATTCCGCCGAGATTTTCCGCTGACGCAAGCTGCATCACCGTCAGCGACGAAGAAGAGATAGACCCGTTTGGCGGCGCTACCACCGCCAGACCGTGGATAAAAAGCGGCGCTGTGGCATCTCGGGGCACATTGGCAGCGGCAGTGGTCACGGCGACATCGATTTAATATACTCTTCCTGTACTATCGCAGAATTCCGCCGAGATTTTCCGCCGACGCAAGCTGCATCACCGTCAGCGACGAAGAAGAGATATACCC
>JARKHS020033553.1:45000-61094 GCA_030143305.2 Amblyomma americanum | reverse complement strand
CCACCGCGCATTGGGACACGCCCCCGTCACATATCGAGCCAGGGAGAAAGGAGGATGCCGTCGGGTCTACGTAGATTGCGGAGTGGATATCTTCTGGCCAGCCGAAAGTTCCCACGTGGTGCTGACACCGGTTTCTTCATTCGAAGATTCCGACGTGCAAGTCCGAAGCACCAGGTCGGCCTACTTGAAGCCAAAAGGCCGGCGAAGGTATCGAACGACGACCGCCAGCCCGCCGCCGTATTCCCACGCTGATCGTCCTCCACCCGGACCGATGCCGCATTAGTTCCCCCAACTTAGTCACGACCATTGTGGACTAGCTGCCGCTCGTTTACTGTGGCGGCCTCTCCGCTCCGCCCGGAATCCACCCGGGCGGCGCTCTTCGGGGTACTTGGACAGGAAGGCGGGAGCGATCCTTATCGCGTGGCTTGGAACCATCCCGAAGAAGCTTGGTGTTGGTTTCTAGCAGGTGAACCTTGTCGACGACGCCGCTAATACAGACGGGTGGTCGCCGAATACAATAACGCTAATCACTACCACGCATTTATTACGAGAAGTTATTGACGTTTTGCGGCAAAATATGCATTGGGATGACATTCTAGACGAAATCAAGAAGAAGAAATGCGCCTGGGCTGGGTATGTAATGTGAAGGCAAGGTACCGCTGGTAATTAAGGGTAACGGAGTGGATTGCTAGAGAAGGCAAGCGTAGCAGAGGGCAGGAGAAGGTTAGGTGCGCTGATGAGATTAGGAAGTTTGCAGGCATAGGTTGGGCGCAGCTGGCAAATATAGGGTTAATTGGAGAGACATGGGAGAGGCCTTTTCCCGGAAGTGGTGTAGTCAGGCTGATAATGATGATGATGATGATGACGAGCCGTTAGGAATCAATTCAGACCACAAATTTGTTGCTCACGGTGGAATTCAGCTCACAACCGGTTGCTTATTTTTCGACCCACTGCATCTCTTTCCCGCCAAGGACATCTACGAATGTGTTCCATCTTTCTCGCTTAAGAACTCTTGATGAGCTCGCCACTCAGACGATGCAAGAACAAGCGCTGCCCTGTCATCTGCAGCTGGAGAAGGGAGATCGATCGTACGGAATGGGTTCGACCGCGCTGGTGAGTGACTCTCATGCAGAAGGCGTGGCGTTGGTTAAGGTTGTTGGGAAGCTGTTGAAGGCACTCCGTTACAGTGTTCACAGCAGTGGCAGAAAATGCATATTAGGCTTCCACCAGGTGTTTCAGGGAAGATAAAGTTTACAGAAATAGAATTTTTGAAGTAAAATTGTAGCTTTTGTGGTATAATACTACTAGGTCTGGCGGACACCAAAAACCGGTGAATAATCTTAACTAGTTCGGTGGTTAACTAATTTCCAATAATTAACTTTTTAGCTATTAGAGTTCGTGCCTGGTTGCAATTACAGATTTTTGTCTGTTGTTAGAAACCTTCACATCAGCTTTTATAATTTCGAAAATGCGATTACCCCTGTCGCTCTGGGACAACAAATTTTGTCTACATCATGCGAAAATACATGCGCATTCGGAGAGGATGAAGGCAAAGCAATCCTTCCAGTGCAGTAACAAGTCGAAGTTTCCATATTTTGCCGAGCCACCTCGCCGAAGTATGGAGTTTCCGGAATTCTAAGAACTGGTATGGCTATTACTCGAGACCACCTACAATTCTAATTACAACCAGGCCCCTAACGGTAATAGTTAGAAAGTTTTTTAGGAAATTACTTAAAATGCTTACTAGTTAGGTTGATTCACCGATTTTCTGGTGTCGGCTAACTGGTAATACTATGCAGCAAAAACATATATTTACCCGCCGCAGTGGCTCAGTGGTTAGGGCGCTCGACTACTGATCCGGAGTTCCCGGGTTCGAACCCGACCGTGGCGGCTGCGTTTTTATGGAGGAAAAACGCTAAGGCGCCCGTGTGCTGTGCGATGTCAGTGCACGTTAAAGATCCCCAGGTGGTCGAAATTATTCCGGAGCCCTCCACTACGGCACCTATTCTTCCTTTCTTCTTTCAGTCCCTTCTTTATCCCTTCCCTTATGGCGCGGTTCAGGTGTCCAACGATATATGAGACAGATACTGCGCCATTTCCTTTCCCCAAAAAACCAATTATTATTATTATTACCTCAAAAATCCCATTCTGGAATATTACTTAAAGCCTCCACTGAAACACGTGGCATACATTCGTACATAATCCAGATCCATACCTCGGAAAGAGCACAGAACTTTTTTTTATAGCGCAGATTACTAGGTAGCCCGCATAATTAAATGGCTGAACGCGTGCTCTTGGTTCACGCATCAGCTCGTCTGCCACACTCTATATTCTCCTGCATTCAGTTGGCCTAGTAAAATAATAAAAATAAATGTCTCGCCTCTCATTCCTGGTACACAATTTTGACGTTTGGTAAGGCCAGACAACACAATAATTATGACATACCTATTTCTTGTTTTGCTTCGTAATAATGGCGCATATTTGCTGACGAAGCCGCAAAAAAAATTTGCACGAAAAACTGACAAGCACCCACGGGCGCAATCTGAACCATGTTGCCTCACAGATTGTACGCGCATAGAGATAAGCATATTACCCGAGCACCAGGTAGAGTGCTAGCACTTTTCATGGGAAGCTTTTCCAAACATGCCTGCATTACCCTCTGCAGTCCCACTTGAAAAAGAAACGTCCCTGCAAACATGGAATAGAGCCTCACTTCTTCCAGATATCTTGCAGCATGTCGCATATATTTTTAAGGTAAAAAAGTGAAAGGAAGATGCACATATGCAAATTTTGACGCTTTTTCTCTGCCTTGCGTGAAATGGAAGATCCCAGGATAGCACTTCTCAATTGTAAATGGTTAACTTGGCGCCTGCATCTTCGTCATATTTTCACGTTGCTTGAAACAAGGGTTAAAAAAAAAGTGGGGGGTTGGAGCAGGGTGAGACCAGCGACGTATTGTTTACCGTCGTGTGGAGCTCTTCGCCGTTTTGTTGAAAATTATTCCGATTAGTTATTGGCTCTGATTGATTAATCAATACGCCGCGGTGGCTCAGTGTTTGGGATGCTCGGCTGATGACCCCAAAGAAGACGCGGGTTCAATCCAGGCTGCGGCGGTCGCATTTCGATGGCGAATGAATGAATGAATGAATGAAAACTTCACTGTCTATCGAGAAGGAGCGCCCAAATTCCCGGTCCCGGCACGCAGGCCTGGAACGCGGGTAGGAGACGCTCCGCAGATGCATTGCTTCTTCACGGCTTCAGCCGCCAGGCGGGTGGCTTGCTGCTGGATGGCGGGGTCCTCAATACGCAGCGAATCTTCCCAGGCTTCTCCGCTGTAGATGTTTCGGCCTGCGCCCGGGGAATCGGCACGTTCCCAAGTTATGTGGTCAAGAGTGCCCCTTTAACCATAATTTTTACATTTTGAATCTTTTTCATCTCCGGTCTGTGTCAGGTAGACCGAGACTGGGGAGATGTAATTTCCAGCTTGTAACCGCCTCCAAATGCGCGTCTCATTATTGGAGAGAGACCGATCTGGGGGTGGAAATATCCTCCTATGTAATTTATCGTGTTCGGTAAGTTCGTCGTATGTAATGATGCAATCCTTCATTCCCTTTCATCCGGGCTCTTCGACGGCCTCTCGGTAGTAGAGGTCTCGAGCGAGCCCGTGTGCAGCCTCGTTGCCAGGAACAGATTCGTGCGCAGGTATCCATATGATGAATATTTTTCAATCAGTTGGGTTTGTGGAGAGGATGCATCTGGCTTCCTCCGAAATTCTACCCTTCGCATGAAAGCAGGAGGCCCGTGTGCTGCGCGATATCAGTGCACGTTAAAGGGACACCGAGGAAAAATGGAAGTTGGCTTGTATCGATAGAATAACAGCTCCTGATCACAAAAACGCCACTCTTACTGAAAACAAAACTCTTGTAAGGTAGAAAAAAGCAAGTACCAAAATACAGGTATCGCCGCCACAGGAAAATCTCGCAAGTACAGGCGTGATGACGTCATAGGACAAGAGACGCCACCTTGGAGGAATTTTCCTTCCTACATGGACGCCACGAATCTCTGAGGCTGACAGAGGAAGGTTGCGCGGTTCAGTATTGAAGTAAATTTTGTTTTGAAACCGATAGTGCACTTTTATCATACAAGGAAGACAGACGAAATGCAACCTGAATGTGAGAAGCAAAGAAAACCGATGCTTGTTGGCGCCACAGGTGGCCAGGAGAGTTTCGACTTGTTATGGCGCTTCACGTCTGTGAACTTTGCGTGCCCCGTGGTTTTGGTTTTGACGCCCCTAGATTTACATGCGCCGAAAAGCACAGGAACTCCAAGTGCCGCTTCAAGTGCTAGTCAACCTATGAAGGAGCCTGTTAAGGCTGGTCAGGTGATCTCCACGGTCACTGAAAAACTATGATGGCACGACGGTCGGTGACCGTACAAGGCAGTTAGCAGTATATATAAAGATCACATGTGTCTTCGTACGCTCGCCAGGCGAAACGTTCCCGGTTGTGCCAGTCAACTTCAAACTACCTAACGGAAATCGGACGGGAGGCAAGATACAAGACAGTTAAGAAAAAGAGATTTTGAACTTGCAGAGACCATGACTACGCGCTCCTTCAACTCGTTTGTTTGTGGCTCCATTCAATAGCTTCAGCAGTTGGGCGGAGCTGTTTTAATCTAGCTCTCAGCTAATTTGATCCATTCAGAGTACACATCTGAAGGTACATGCAAGTGGGCAAAAGAGCCGTATCCAGTGGACCCCGTACCTCAAGAAATGCGCGGAACCCGTTGAAGCTTCGTGCGTCGGCTTTACTTTCAAGACGCCAACTTTAAACGCGAGCGTCCTTGAGCACCCATCCGTTAGAAACCGTGGGAAAACCTCCTCGACGCCGCCTGCTGCACCGTGCAAACGCGCCGTTCAAGGAATCACAATCCGTTGGCCCCAAAGCCCCGGACAGCCCCGATAGGCGCGACGCGCTGACCTTGTCCTCGCCCCTCGCGACTCCCCGCCCCGGGTTTACGATATTTATTTAGCTACGGCTGCTCGCTGAGGAAGAGGGAAACGAGCCGGCGGCGCCTAACCTAACCGTGCTCTCTCAAAAGCATCGCACGCTCTGTGGGGCTGAGGTCGCTGAAATGCAGGCCGGAGTTTTTGCGAGAAGTTCATCGTCGGGTTCGGGAAAGGGATCCATCGTAACGCCGGCAAGACACCGGTGCAAACGTAAACGAAGTGACGGTAGCGATCCCCGATAGATGCATTCAACGTGCGGTGGCGGTAGCTTTCATTTCGGCTGCTGTTAGACCGCACCGCTAGCCGCCAGAAATCACGGAGTCTGCGTTTACATCACGTTTCACGTCCCTCCATCCTATGACGTCATAAGAGGACGCCGTGACGTCATAAGAGTTCCCCGAGTTTGAATCGAAGCGGCGGGAAAAACTTTTTGAACTTCGAATCCAAATTTCTTTGAAAGTTTACATCTTTCGCTTCCTGACAAGCGGCAACAAAACCATGATATGCCTAACTATCAGATTTTGCCAACCAAATAATGTAATAGAGTTCTCCTCACTGTCCCTTTAAAGATTCCCAGGTGGTCGAAATTTTCGGAGTCCTTCACTACGGTGTTCCTCATAGTCTGAGTCGCATTGGGACGTTAAATCTACATAAACCGATAACTAATCAAACTTTAATAGTAACTTCAGGGTACCGTACGCTTCTATAAACTGTGTGAGTTACGAAACCACCGATTCAGTTTCCTGTCGCACCGTATCTCCTATGTGGTTGTTTTTTTGCATCATTTTAAGAAAGCACGCGAAATAAAAGAAACCACGTGCCTGGGCTATTGCGCTACAATACTCTAGAACTGCCAAACGCGTTCTTGTTCAGAGGTTTTGTCTTTGCGTCGCTACACAATTCCTCGTTGGTCTACATTGTCATGACGTCATTCCACCACTGTTACGCAGTGCCTCTTAAGAAAGCAAAGCAATTGCGCTGAAAGGAAGATGGTCAAGCCGGGACTCGAACCGCTGCCCCATTGTGTAAGCCGAACGCGCTACCTGTTGACCACTGAGGAACGTTCACTCGACTTAATTAAACAAAAGCCTTGTGCGTCTAGTGGTAAATGAAATGGTAGGAGTCACTCAGGTTCCGCCTTAAGGTGTGTTCCATATGTATCTATATGTATCAGCAGCGCGCACACAATCAGGAAAAGGACGCAGATTAGATAGAGCGCTGAACTTCAAATTTTCTTTGAAGAAACTGAAATCCTCAGTTATATACACTGCCGCTAAACACCCACAGGGGAAAAAATTCAGTTATGTGACAAGCAGTGCTTGCGAACGAACTGGGGATCATACGTTATGCAGGGCATCAAGAAATAACAAGAGGAGCATCATTGCTAAAACCACACTAGACAAAGAATGCTTCAAATTTAAGTAGAATTTCACTGCGGCCGACTTTAGGATAGCTTCAATATGTGAGTAATTCATTTCGTTTTTTTTTCTGCTGAACAAAGACACAAAGCAACATTGTTTTGGAAAACGCATGCGACCATTCTCACTTCATGTCTGCAACGCCAGTTTGAACACGAAAGAGGTCTACAAGGCTTACATAACAATGAAGAACAAAAAAAAAAGAATGGAGTTAGAAAACGCAAAAAAACTGGCCAATATAAAAAAAATTGCCAGACGGAAATGAAATAATTGCTCAAAAGGGTCCTAACTGGTCTTTTCAGTCCGGAGAAGTCGAATGAAGGAAAATGTAAACAGTCCAAAGGGTACATGACTCATGATTGATGCCGATGAGAGATCCCGCTAGAGGTAATCTCGCTGGAGCCTGTGGAGCGCCGCCGAGAAGCATGTCAACACAAACCTCCCGAGCATTGCCGAGACGCGTCAGCCCAGGAGGAAAGCGTTGGTACGTCCCTTCAACACCTACATCGAAGCCAGAGTTCTTCGTCTGCCCTCGGGGTTGGCGCACAAAACAGGCGTTGTCGCACATCGTCCTCCTCGCCGCGTTCGATGCGCGGCGCCCACATATATTTACAACCATGGATTCTGTGTATTTGCACAAACTTCTGGTTCCTGGATGCGCGCGTCCATGACAGCTGTCTTTCTTCTGTTTGGGCAGCCGAAAAGATTATTGCTTCCTCGCTGATAGCGGCCACGCTTTAGGCAGTCTGCTTCGTTCCATCCCAGTGGCTACGCCTGCTTCTTCTGCTGTGCACCATAGTTTTGCTTCCTCGTTTCTTTTCTTGAGGCGGTGTCTCCCTCTCAACTGTGACAAACAAACCGTGGAGGCTTCCACACCACACGCCAGCTTTCGTAACGCCACGGATTGTGGGCACGCTGTCGAAGCTTCTGATCTCCTCCGCACTGTTCCTTTGCGCTGCTAGAAGTTCCTTTAAACAAAAATAAACCCGCCACGGCCGCGTAAATGCTATTCGGATGTTTCCTTGCGGTTAGCAGCGTTCAATAATCCCCATATTCATTCGCGGCTATTCTGCAAACACTGCAGCGTTTTTGCAGACGGGCAAGCTCGCAGTGATTCGCGCACACATCAAGCACAAAACGATGATGCGCACAGGAACACCTCCAAAATCTGTGCGCTCTCCTGATTGTTTGAAAATGTATTTATCTTCCGCAGTCCTGCAAACAAGTGTTGAGAGAGCATAGACGCGGACGCAGCGCACGCTCTCACTCAGTCCGTCCGTGATTGGTCGCATTTTGATACCAGTAAAACGCAAAAAATAACTGAGAGAACTTGACTGCTAAGGTGACCTTGACTAAGGCGAAAGCATTAGTGTGTCATCGTGAGCGTTGGACCTAGAAGTAGTTTGCGCACAGAGAAATGAAACGAAGACGCGCCTCCGAACACTGGACTCAAAAACGGTGAATCCCCAAAGGCCCGCGTGAAGCACTCTGACACTCGGTTCGAATACCAGTCGCGAGCTATAGCTTCCAACGTGACTTAAGAGGCGTATGATCTATGCAGCGAGAAATCCCATGTAATCACCCGCCGTGATGGACATCTAACGCTGTTGCTGTTGTTGCGACTGCAGGAAGAATGAAAATGAAAGTACACGGGGCCTACCAACTGGCTAAAGCTGAGTCACATTCGCTGCCACTTGCAGACAGTAGGAGAGTTGAAAGAGATTTGAGAGGAAAGATTGGAAAAGAAATACACCTTAAAAGAGTTAGATGTTGGGCTAGTTGGATTTGTGACAAATTATACATATTGTGTCCCTGTCGTGGTTGCGCTAAAAATATGTATAAATTGGAAAAGAAAGGACGCGCGCCGCAACAACCGCGTCATCTGAAGCGACGACGACGGTTTAGCAACAGATACCCCCGGTGACGAGGAGCCCTCCCCACATGTGTGAGAGCGCCAAGATCCCAGCCCCGTAAGGCCAGGAAGCCACCCGTTTTCCCTGACAACGAACCGTTGCGTCACAATTTTTATATGCAAAATAGGTCGGTGAGGAAAGGATGCTCTGTAATTGTTCCACGTCTCGGTAGACGCCCCAACCGCGCCTCAAGCAAAAGGTCTGGGAAGGCATATAGCTGAACATGAATATGTCGTTGGTTTATTGGGAAGGGAAGTTAATTTAACTGGTGGTGTTTAGTAAGTCAGTTTCAACGAGCTGAAGAGCACGTTGTTATAAAAGGGTGCCGTATTTTAGGTCTTTAGGTCACAAGGCTCATTTAGGCCACATGGGGGTTTTACGTGCCTAGAGACCTGTTAGCATTTCGGCTCCAAGCGCAAAAACCACTGAGACACATGCGGGTAATTGGGCAGCAGGCGTTTCTCTCCATGGGATAACATGTGATAATTAGCGCTGTTGTGGTGAGCTAATCGCCACTAACCGGGATCTGGTTTGTTCGCTTTTCAACATTTCGTCGTAACTAGAGATATTTGGCTCCCCTGTAGTGCTATACACACGCACATCCTCATTGGCATTTGCTATCGGCCCCCTGAACTCAACGTTCTTGCACACTTTTACTTCTTGGTGCCATTATTGGCTTAAAGCAATGTATGCAAACAGTCCCGTCCTTCCGTTTCGTTATTTTAGTTTTAGGTGCCACAGATTGGTCCAATCCTGCCTCTTCCTTATCTAAAAGGAGCTGACCAGTAATTTCTTAAACAAATGCGCAACATTTGGCTCAACACAGCTTGTCACAGATCCCACACAGGTTACTGATCATTCGTTCAACATTTTAGATATTATAAACTCATTCTGATAAATTTACTCCTATCATTCTTTTCCGCTGTTTTGGCGACCATTAAGAAGTACACACTTAATTTTATTGCAGCGTACTATAGAAAATGAAACTCTTAGATATATGATAAGGGGGCATATGTCAACATGAACCGAAAATTTGCAGACAACTCTCTTACCTTCGCCACTCACTTTCCACTAAATTCTACCGAGACGGATTGGTAGCATTTCAGAGCAGAGATAAATTAGCTCATGCGCCTTCACAGTCCCACTTTTACAATAGTAGAAAGAGTAACAGAACCTTGGTTTAATTTATCCCTCAAACGACTGAATAACAAGGAAAAACGCCCTTTTCAATCAGCCAAACGATCTAGCTCTTCTTCTACGTGGCAGCACTATTAAGCTGTCGAGAACAAATGCGACAGTTAGACGGTTGAAACTGAAAGTCAGTTTTTCTTCTACCGCTTTACAGCCTATGCTGCAAACTAAGCCAAAGCGTTTCTTTAAAAAAAAAGTAATTTTCTAATCAACTGAGTTCGATTTCACTTTGTAACAGCTTCTAGCTTCCGATTCCTGAGACTGAGGTCGCAGATTTCCATAACACTGCATTTAGTTCCGTTTTTGCTAATGTCTGCTTGAAAGCTTTCCTGACCCATCATACCTTGCGCGTACAATAATGCAAAATATAGCATTTGATCCCGTCGGCATTCTCAAATAGTTGAATTATTGAAGAATTGTCATCGACCGGTGTGGCCGATATGAAAGCCAAAATTCTCAAAAATACTAAATATGTGTGCGACCTGTCTTAAAGCGAGAGCTCTACTACGCCATGTTTCGCTATTTCCGCCTACTGCGTCGCTTCGAGCTTCAGCGCCCTTCATCCGCCCCGGAGCTGCGCTGGCTTGACCACATGACTAGCCACGTCACTCACAGCCGTGGTTCCGCCGCCAGAGCGCGCTCTCTTGCCCCCGCCGCTAGAGTCACTAGAAAAATTTGACCACCCAGCGGATATCGCTCGCTTTCGCTTTGTATAAATGGGTTTAGAAGAGTTAAACCTTCAGCAATTTTTTGCCACTTATTTTGAAGGAATCACTCAACACCGATCATTCAATTTCACATTACTGGCAGGCGGGCAAGGTCCTCCCAGTCTTCAAAACAGGAAGCGGTTCTCAACCCAGTAAATATTTCCCGATTTAGATAACAAGCGTCTCTTGTAAAATAATGGAGCATATTTTGCTCGCATATTGCTAATTTCTTAACAACCGTGAATTTTTCTTTATCCAAGACCGCATATTTTCTGCAAAAATCATTCTTGTGACACTCAACTTGCTCTTTTCCTTCACCACTTACATTTGAATCTAGATAGCAACATCCGGACTTACGCAAAATTTTGGATTTCGAAAAAGCGCCTTATAAGGCTCCCCATGGTTACCTATTAATAAAGCTGTCACGCTATAGCATTCATCAGTGTGTTCTAGGCTGAATTATAGGGTTTTTAACCAACCGTGTGCAGTTCGCATAGGCCGACTCAGACTTTTCGTGCTAACCACCCGTGCTTTAAGGCGTACCGCAAGGTACCGTGCTTGGGCTCCACCTTTTTTTGATATACATTAATGACCTTCCTTATAACATTTCTCCCCATATCGGCCTCTTCGCAGATGATAGTGTCGTTTAGCGAGCAACAACGAGCTCCGCCAACCATTTTGCATTACAAACTACCTTACTCGCGTACAGGACTGATGTAACACTTGGCCCATGTCATTAAATGTCTCTAAAACTGCCTTCATGCCATTCACCGTTGGCCTATGTACGTTGTGCATGATTATAGTATTAATAACACCTAGAATAAAACAAATAAAATCTTAAAACGAAAATATGCATATTTTACGTGACCTAATATTTACATGTCATTTTAACCACATAGTAACTTCTGCTAAACATCTTCTAGTTTATGTACGCCGTAACCTCTTCCTCGCTTCTCCCCCTCTTAAACAACTTGCTCTCCAAACGTTTGTGTGACTGAAGCTGGAGTATGCTAATGCTATTTTTTAACCACACCACAATAGCCTTACTAATGCAAACGATTCGGCTCACAACCGAGCAGCACGGTTCATTTTGTCTAATTATTCCTACGACTCAAGCATCTCTACACTGAAAGCTCAAATAAACTTACTCTGTCTAGCCTCAGGGCATAGGATAGAACGTCTTAATCTTTTTCAAAAAAATTTTACATTATTTGCGTTCTGAAAACCGGTATATAACAAGAACCCACCGCATTGCCCGCTCCAGCCACCGCAATGCAGTTTATCCCCCACAGGCCTATACTGCTGCTTTCAGCAGTCACTTTTTATGCGCACTGCACGGGACTACAATAGCCTGCCCACCGAAGTTGTCGTTATCACCGCCGCAGTAGGGTGCACGTGACTGATCGAAAACAATTTATCGTGATTTTTGTTATGTCTTCAGTAGAGTTAGTTCTTGGGCTAGTTGGTATTCATGATTTAAGCTCATAGTTTTAAGCGCAAAGGCACACGGCCAAAGAAAAGAAGAACGAAGAGAATAAGGACGAAAACAGCGCTGACAACTGTTTATTTAAGGACGCACGCTTAGCTTAAATACACTCAGACGAGCGGAGGCGCACAGCGTGCAAGGAAAAGAAGAAAACAAAAGAATCGCATGACATCGCAGAAAACGCAGAAAAGTCGTTCCTTTCAAAGTTTTTACGATAAAGATGTGATGCGATTCTTTTGTCTTCTTCTTTTCGTAGCACGGTGCGCGCCTGCGCTGGTCTGGGTGTATTTAAGCTGTGTGTGCATCCCTAAGTAAACAGTTGTCAGTCAGCGCTGTGATCGCCCTTCTTCTCTTCCTTCTCTTCTTTGGCCGTGTGCCGCTGCGCTGAAAAACTTATGAGTATGTTATATCTGCGCTGTGACGCTCACTCTCTCATTTAATGTCTCAACATGAGAGCCTTGAGGAATAAAATAAACAAATCAACGAATATTTAAAATGTAGGAGTGGACTTGAAGCTGTTTTATCATTTTAAATTGCCTTCCTAATCGTAGTAGCCTAAAATTCCTTGTTTGAAGATCTTTTGTCAATCTTGTTTCGATTCGTGGAGCGTTTTTTACTCGCACTCTCCTCCAGTCTCCAGCCTTTTGCTAGCTTGTCGCGTGCCATTATTTTTGAAAAAGTGCTTCGCAAACAAAAACTAGCCGAGTGAGACCTTTCTTTTCTTCTTGTTGGCGCTGCGCAGTCCTCGTGGATAGACCAGATATGCGCCTGCAAGAAAGAACGAACCAAGCACGTCCGCATAGCAACACACCCGCAGCACGCAGCATCTGAAATCATGATGACATTAGCGTAGGGCTTTTAGGCTTAAGAGCTGGCGTCCGTAGCACTCAACAATAAAATGTTGTTTCTTTACAGCTCTTGCAGGCGCAGTGCACGCAGATAGCTGCTGTAAACCTTATTACGGCGTTCAAAGATATTCTTCATAGCGTGAGCGTGGGACTGAAGTAAATGGGTATCTTGATGGCTGTGTGCGTCTGTTTATAGAAAGCCATAACTCTAGACTGGTAGCGCTGGATGATATTACAAGATGCGTACGCTTGGCGCCACCATGTAAAACCATATCGAACACTACCGAAGCTTGGTCACTATGGTGGGCTTTAGAACCAAAACAGGAACCCTATTACACGTAACACGAAGAACGACGAAAGCGGCATAGACGAGGCGAGAGATGAAAAATTCAGCACTCACTCCTGTTTTTGTAACGAGGTTATGAAACTTCATTTGCAAGACCATCATTAAAGGAAAATAACATGGTATGAGCGCAAAATTAGTTCGAGATAAATTAACGCAAAACCAACAAAACCCTCTGCTGCAAAGCTAAAAACGATGCTCACGTGTCAGAAGTTGAAGATGAAAAGCAACTAACTATGTAACAAATAAAATGAGACAAACTTGACCAATTGCAGGTAAGATTTCAATACAAGGTGCAGGGTAACGTTCATATTGAGCAACGTCGCAAAGTAAACGAGGGAACCTGTGAAAACAATAAAAAACTATCTGCTTGCCCACATGTGTGGTCGCCATACCGACTAACGATGAAATATTACCACTGCTAGACCACAGTAGATAGAAAGTTCGTTAACGTGAGCCCTTCACAATCAGCCTCTTGACACCCATCCCCAATTCCCGTTAACAAAAAACTGCACATTTATATTTTACAAGTCACTGTGATGCACACTGAAATGCTGGTACTGAACTCCCCAGCGGTGGAGGGGCGTGGCTACTCGTTGCGTAAATCATGTAATGAATTACAGAAGTTGTGCATTAACAGATCAGATCATACGCGCTGCCCTACTGCCTAGCAGAGCAGCTGGTAGTTCAGTTACGAATAGTTGCGCTGCTCTACGTACATTGTATTTTGTAAGCGCGCAGGACAACGTTAACGCAAGGGTGTTGAGGCTCCCGTTCCGCAGGAAATTCGCCTTCGTCGGTGTCGTTGTCGGCGGCTTGTGCGCGAAAAAGCAATTGACCCACTTGGTACCTAGGTCATGCAACCTTGTGACGTAATTACAACCTGTCCACCGTGGATAGTGGCAACCTGCCTACCGAACTGCGAGCAAGCTGGGAACCGCTGATGTATGAATATAATGTAGAACACCAATTACGCCTATATAAGCATGTCGGTGGAAGATAGGCGAAGTGATATGCAAACAAGACTCCGGACCACTTAAGAGACCCATGAACGCTAACGCGTCGTACCCTTCAGGCGGAGCTTAAGTGCTCCCTCAAGCATTTTTCTCTCGCATAAATCTTCGTCATGATACACATTAATACTAAGGGCTGCTCAGAGAACGTAAGACAACTACGCGACCAAGATGATGAGGTAGATGCGCCAATTCCAGCTAAGTTTTTTTTAATCGCTGCCAGCCTTGCAAAGAAACCACTTCTTATTGAGTAAGCGCGAGCGACGAAGAGCGAAATTAACCTTAAAGGTCAGAAATCAGGAGAAATAAGAAAAGGGTGTTGCAGGTGCCGTCCAGGTGCCAGTAACTTTTGACGCGCCTAGAGGTAACATTGCCTTAAGGACCCGCGTACTCCTAATGGTTTGAAGGTTGACACAACACCAGCTTGTCTCTGGTTTTCGTACTTCCGAAGACCACCATCTGTTATCTTACCTTGTAATTGCTGCTTGTGCATAATATCGCTATGTGTTAGAAACGAGCGGCACGCTTGCGAGACAGGCAGTGAACCAGCACTACCGAGGATTTTATTGACAGTTTGCAGTACATGTAGTCTTGCTTTCCTATTGATGGAGAAATCGGTTCGTACGAGATATGTCTTGCACAGGTGCTTTGCACAGATGCTTGAATGACAGTGACGAGATTGTGTTACGAAAACTGGCCACCCATTATACGCAATCGCTCACCAGTTTGAGTGCACCGGGATCTCAGATGAACGGTAACAATTATTATTCTTTAAGAAAGAGGTTGTCAAGGACTTCAAAATTAAACACTGATCAACTTACTATTCGTGGCCGACAGGGTTTTTACTAATTTAATCACTAATAGAAGCACTGCCCCGTTGGCTCAGTGGTTATGGTGCTCGGCTGCTAACCCGAAAGACACGTGTTCGATCCCGGCTGCGGTGGTCGAATTTTTATGGAGGCGAAATGCTACATACCCGTTTACTCTGCGGTGTCAGAGCACGTTAAATAATCCTAGTTTAAATAATCCCTTAACTACAGTGTCCCACATAGCCTGAGTCGCTTTAGGACGTTAAACTCCCATAAATCAAACCAAACTAATAGAATCGAAACAATATTAGACTTAGATCGACCGAAGAAACAGGCTGGCCTTCGGAAATTTCACCAACAATAGACCATATTCAGAACACCAATAAGTTGACAGAGGAGTTCATGAAATATAAGTTTAATATATAGCCTTCACAGATTATGAGGCAGCATTTGATTAAGCCGAAGCCTCAGCAGTCATATGGGCATCATAAAACCTGAAAGGGTCGAGAATAATTTTGACCACCTGGCGATCTTTAATGCGCACCTACAACGCACAGCTCACGGGCTTCGTTGAAGTTTGGCCTCCATCGAAACAGCCTCAGCAGCAGGGAACGCTCTGGCCCCAGAACCGATTGCAATAACCGCTGCGGGCGCGTCCGGTTTGAAGGGCTGGGATGCCGAGGCAGAACCGCAGCTGGACACGTATTTCGCCACTGATCCGGAACAGAACCGAATCTACATTTTTTTTGCCACTTTCGGGTTCAACACGACACAATTTGTGTAGACAAAATGAGACGTATTACCGCGTAGTTCTAGCCGCCACGAGCTGGGCTAGGCAGTGTGAAATTGGCGCTTAGCACAAGAAATAAGTAAAACCCCCAAGCACCATTCCAATTCTGGATTATCCATTGTCGTAGAGTACCTGTTGTGGTTGCTTGTGTGAATTTTCGGTGTTTTCTTTTATGTGCATTCTTTCACTGAGAATTGAAGTATAAAGCAGCTTCCAAAAGATATTGGACGTCAGAGACGCGCTTATACGGGCAGCTTTCGCAGCATTACCCCCATATGCACACGCGCCCGCGCACGCACGCACACACGTACACACGCACGCACGCACACACAGAGACACGCACACGCGGCGCGCACACACACACACACACGCACGCGCTCTTTCCTTTTCATTCTTCCTGTCGGCAGCAAACAAGCAAGCACACACACATAAACACACTCGCACACGCACACACACACCCACACGCGCGCGCGCACACCCCCCCCCCACACACACACGCGCACACACAACACACACAAACGCGCGCGCGCGCTCTTTCCTTTTCATTTTTCCTGTCAGCAACAGCAAG
>JARKHS020033553.1:0-42500 GCA_030143305.2 Amblyomma americanum | reverse complement strand
CCCCCTCTTAGAAAAGCATCGCCGAGATGCTTTACAACGAAAAGAAAAGTGGGGAAAAATAAGCAACGAGAGTGCAAAAACAATAATTGAAGATGCAAGCAGTGTCCACTAGCGCCCATAATAAGGCTTTAGGCCACATCGTAAGCAAGAAGAGAATACGTCCAGACCCGCTGAAGACAGGTGCTATTGCACAGCTGTCCCCGCTGGCCGATAAGAAACCTCTGTGGAGATTCCTCGGACTGAGCCCGTATTACCAGCGATTTGTGAAGAATTTTTCACCCATAGCCCAACCCATGACCCAACTGACAAAGACAGAGGTGCCATGTACGTGGGATATGCAGCAACCGGAAGCCTTCAAAGAACTTCAGCGTCGTTTATAGTCTCCTCCGGTCGTAGGGCGCTGTGATGAAAATGCTGACACTGAAATTCATGCTCTCGCAAGCAGCGTGGGCCCTGCCGCCGTTTAGGTTCAAAATGCGACAGTATACGGAGAAAGTATTCGCTTACGCTAGCCGTTCCTTGTCGAAAGCCGAGGCTAACTTTTCAACGCGAAGGAGTGCCTCGCCATCATGTGGGCTACTTCGAATCTCCGCCCCTACCTGTACGGACGACCATTCAAGGTTGTCAGCGATTACCATGCACTGTCCTGGCTTGCGAACTTGAAGGAACCCTCCAGCCGCCTCTCTCAATTTAGCGTGCGCCTCCAGGAATTCCACATTAGTGTTTTCCACAAATCTGTAGTCTAGCACAGCGATGCGGACAGCCTATCACGAGCCCCTGTCGACAAGTCGCCGAAAGACGACAATAAGGACGCGTTTTTGGGACCCATAAGTACCAGCGACTTCGCACAACGCTCAGACTCCGACCTTCCCGTTCATTATATGGAAGGCAAGGGTTCGACCCCCCCCCCCCCCCCCGCAGCATTCAAGCCTGGTTTGTTTGCTTTCTGTCTGCTAAATGTCGTCCTCGTGAAAAAGAACTTCGCCCCCAACAAGACCACGCACCTCCTCGTCATTTCCAACAGCTTACGCGAGGTAATTCTGCAGGCTTCGCATGATGAACAAACAGCTGGCTATCTCGGGTTTTCTGGTATCCACCACCGTATTCAACACAACTTTTACTGGGCACGACTATGTGAAAAAATGCCGAGATTGTAAGCGACGAAAGACCCCTCCCACCCGACCCTCAGGATATCTGAACCCTATCCAACCCCCCTCAAGGCCCATTCAGAGGATCGGCATCAACTTGCTTGGCCCTCTCCCGAAGTCATCATCTGGAAACAAGTGGGTCATCGAGCCACCGAATACCTGACCCGCTACGCCGAGGCAAAATCTCTGCCTTACGGAACAGGAGCAGAAGTGCTCAAATATTTCGTAAAAAGCATACTGCTCCGACACGGCGCCCCCGATGTGCTCATCACAAAGGAACAGCGCTCACAGCGGAACTGACACAATCCATCCTGCGCAACACTCAAACAAGCCACCGGAGGAGAACCGCATGCCATCTGCACACCAACGGCCCACCTGAGCGCCTGAACAGACATGGTTGCCATGTATATGGATGCCGAAAAGAAGGCTTCGGACGTCATCCAGCTTTACGTCGTCTTCGCCTACAACACCGCCGTGCAAGGGACCACCCAGATGGCGCCTTTTAGGCTCCTCCGTGAATAGGGAGCCGACGACCACGTTACCGACGTCGCTGCCTAGCTACAGCGCGTAGAAGAAGCGCGACGCCTGGCCTGCCTGGGAATTAAAGACCAGCAGCGCAGCCGACGTCCGGCGCTGGAATCTGTGCCGAAGACGTGCCGAATACAAGCCGGCTTACCATGCATGGGTGTGGACCCCCATTCCCCGTCGCGGACTAAGTGAAAAGCTTTTGCGCTGCTACTTCGGCCAGTACAAGATTGTTCGTCGACTTGGAAAAGTTGACAACGAAGAAGCCCCCGAGACCGTCACAGCGTTTAAGCAGCTCTGCACACGGCCAGAAGTTGTTCATGTGCGGATAAAGCTATTCGCGCTAAGGGACACCCTGCTTGCATTTTTAATTATTGTTCTTGCACTCTCGATGTTCATTTTTGCCCACATCTGTGTTCCCTGTAAATCATCGGGTCGATGCTTGTTTAAGAGCGGGTAATGACGCAAATCTTTTTCGGTGTTTGTTTGTTTATTGTTCAAAGCTTCTGGCAAAAGGCTTTACTGCTCTGTTTGTGATGCAAGACGCCACCAGACTTACCTCGATTGATGAAGCCTTGGCAGAGCCGATCCTACGTTGTTCCAGACTTTTGTGGTTACTTCGCTCGTCGTATCTCGAAAGTTCTTTGTCGGCTTTAAATTGAGCGCAGCCGAGAGTGGCCGGAATTTTGTCCGACGACCGCCGAGCATGATTGTTGCTACGCCGCCGCCGAGTCATTCACTTGTTGGAGGGTGCAACTCAGTCTAAATAGAAGTTCGTTTGCAAGCCCTTTTCGTTTTCTTTCTGCTCGCCGGACTGCCGTCACGATTACTTCATAATATTGCGCATATATTGTCCGGGATAAAAAGGATGGCAGCTCTATTTGAACCGCCAAAAGGAGCTAAATATCCAATAAATGCATTAGTACTTCGATCCGATCAAGGGCCTCTCGTATAGGTTTCAATTGCCTGCGTGTCTGAGACAGTCGACATGCAGACTCTCGGAAATACTTCCGGGCTGACCGCGCACGAATGCCTGCGTGGCGCGATGCCGTGTTAGCGTGGTTGGTGCAGTGCAGACCCGCGAGCAATACAGTGTCATAGATGACGGTATTTTTTTTTTGTAGCGATAGCTACATTACTGTAGCATTCCGAGCCTTCAGCATGGCGACACGCTGTCACCTGCTTGGTCACGTGATGCGGAGCAGCTGCCGGCGGCGCGGCGCCGTGGCTGATCACGTGGTTCGTCACGTGGTTGGTCACTTGACCAAGTTCCACTCGGCCAGCTGTAGCTATCGCGTCACTCCAGGGACCAGAGCTAAACCACCGGCAATTTTTTTTCGACCAGTACAATAATAATGTGAAATTCCGGTTGGAACTTCATTTTTTAAAAGTTGTTTGGAAGATATCTGAGAAAAAACTTCTCTTTCCTGGAGTCTCGCAAGAAGCATTCTACGCTTTCAAGAAATTCATACTACACTGAACAAATTGTGTATATTTGCATACGCCCACAACTTCACCACCTGCTCCGTAAGGTGTGCAAGAAAACCTAAGAAATTGCACCCCTCGTTGCTTCGAAGTCTTCCATCCGCCCAGCGATTGGCGGTGTTCATGCTGTTTGGCTCAAGCCTTGCCACGAAGCCTTACTGCGAAGCATCGAGAAATTGGTTTTGTGGGCGGCGAGTTGTTTCATAACGATACGCTGCGGAAAAAATGGGAATGGTTTTATGCTGGGCTCCAGTTTCCGACAGCTGCTAGGCTCCGCCTGTGTCTTTTGCTTCATACACTTCCATTTTAAGAGCGTTAGCTCTTACTCATCACGTTTCGAGATTTAGTGGGGTCTGCTACCACCCGTGCTCACAGCGCCATCTGTGGCAGCAACTACTTATCACGTTTCGAGATTTCGTGAGGTATCCTACCACCCTGGGATCAAAGCACCATCTGTGGCTGCAGCTAGAAAACAGCGCATCTCGCATTGAGACTTGCAGCGCCATGTACAATAGCATTGTAGAAAAAACCACCTGCCACGTGCTAATGATGACGTTACGGTCCAATATCCTGGATAGAGGTTGAACTATGTGAGGATGACGTCACGGGACGAAATGGCGGCATAGTGTCGGTTTCTCGAATCCAAGATGGCGGCCATTAGAATTGGTTAGAAGCAGTACCAAAAATAAAAAGTCGTCAAACTGCAAAGCCCATGAGAGCAGTTCTCCCAACGTGTTTTTTCGTGCCAATGCTGTCGCGGAATGTTTGGAACGATGCAGCCCACCTGAATTGCTTCCGCATGGGGTGAAGGTTGCACAAGGTGAGCATCGTCGTCGAGTCGTCCCCACTCTTCTTGAATGGTCAGGGACGTAGTGCGGTAAATTCGAAACTGTTATATTCGTTTAAATGAATTTAAGCCCAGTCCAGCGGCGACATCAAAAGATTCTGATAGTCGTGCAGCTGAAACCTCCTCATATGCTTATGAACCGCCATACAAAACTGGCACATTATGAAGATTACTATAATCACGGAGACGAATGGAAATAAAGCGTCTCCGGGAGCTCATTCAGCAAAATGCTCTTCAGGGCTAGCTGATTACACATGATAGGACTACTAAAAGAGCATGAAATGAAGACCGCTAACGCTGACCAAAAAGACAGGGCGCGGGCGATGAACATTTAGCGGCAAGTTGTTCTAGCGTAAAAAGAAAGACAAGCATAAACTTTAGCTCTTGACGGAGCAACCCAGAAAGAAGGGCTTTTACGTGGACAGAAGGAGTTTAGTGGGATGCGTTGAGGAGATAGCTGCTTACAATGTTGTCTGTTTATATATTTGTTCTTTTATTTATACCTTTGTGGCATACATCACTGTAGATTGAAATATGTTACATGATAATTGGCACATCATGCTGGAGCAGACAAAATATAGTAACCAGTACGATATGTAATAAAGCAATAAATTAAATACCTTGGCCCATAAAGAACGTCATTAAGGAACATAATACATTGCTTAAAGAGATCCGAAATAGTAAATGTAAGTAATGATGCTGAGAGAAGAGGAGGTGGGTCTAGCTTCTCGACGTGAGGCTTAAGAATGATTTGGATAAGGTGGTAGAGGGACATAGAATCATGCTGACATTAAACGTGTAGTCGAATGGCGACGTTATATGTGCGGGCTGAATAAGCAGTTATGCACTTAGCCTGTCATGATGATAAGCCTTATGAAAGAGATACAGCCGTGAAATTATTTGACGGGTTGCAAGTGATCTTAAGGCCATGTTGGAGCAATAAAACTTGCCCGGCCACTTGGCTTGACGCGAAGTAACTGCGGCGCAAAAGAGACAGAGACGGTGAAGAAACATATATAACAAAGATTAGTGCGGTCTAACAAATTTATTTAGCGAAGCAAATCAAGACGTATATATAGGCGATTTGAGCTCTTCACTTGTAATTTATTCGAATGGCGACAGTGCTTGAAAATTGCTCAGGCATGACAAACCAGCGAACAAGAGTGCATATCGCACAAAAGATATGTCACAAAACCATACAGTTAAAACAAATCGCTGCGAAAGAAAAAATCACGCAGAGTGTCTCATGTGCTAAACAAATGCAAGGACTACCAGCAGAGTGCCACAAAATATTTCGAAGCTATCGACTACCGCAACATCAGAGAACAAGATAAGGGGCCCAAGCCTCGAACTGAAGGGGGCCAAGCGCCAAAATAACAGTAATTTATGCACTATGTCATGCATCAGAGTATTAAGGCTACTTCATCAACAACAAAGCAGCGACAGAATGCACCCTCATAAATAAACACAAACAAGAAAACACTAGATATTCCAATGGTAGCACACGCTAGGCATGATGCCGGATGTCACTTAAAATCTAATGGCACAAAACTAAAATTCGTTCAGAACAAAGACATCGCAAAACCAAAAAAAAAAATACTCGGCTATACAAAGGAAGATGGGAGCACCTCACAGATCTCCTGAAAAACTGAGCTGCTTAGAAAACCGATGCGAATCCATACAAAAACAAAATTCCTTCGAGGACACTGAAACAGAAGGCTTGCTCATGCAATTGTCTGTGATTCCAATGTGAAAGGCTTCGATAGCCAGATTCTCCGATTTATCTTTTGAGCCAGCCAAGAGCGGCGTGTTCTGAAAGCAGGGAAAGCAAACATGTTTGTTCAGTTTCTTGTACTTCATGCAGAGCTGAGCCAAGAGCCCCTCTACGTTGCTTTTCACATGCAACATGAGCTATACACCTGTTTTTCTGACCTATGTAAACACTATAGTAGAGGAATGATATAGGGTACACCACTCCCAATTCGCAATTCGTGAATTTCCTTTCATTTTTGATGGCGCATGATATCTCCCTTTCACCTTTCATCATGACGCACGCCTTCGAAAGTTTGCATAGAGCTCAGAATGCCGCTCTCATGCTGCATTTTTTCGGGATTTTCTTGACGTGCGAAAGCACAACGTCAAGAATTCACTGGTCGTCTTTATCTCTATAACTTCTTTAACTTACTTCGCTCTCTTCATTTTGTGCAGCACTATTTCGTTGATGTTCGTCTGAGTTTATATCGTTTAACGTCGCAAATCCACTCAAGGTACTCGGGACGCCGTAGTGGAGGGCACCTGGCAATTTCGGCCGCCTGGGGTTCTCTAAAGCGCACAGTACACTATTTTCAAGAATTTCGCCTCCATTGAAATGCGACCGCCACGGCCTAATTGAACCCGCGCATTTCAGGTCAGCAGCCAAGCACTCCAACTAACCAACCGTGGCGACATCATACACTCGCTTACGGCCGCCGCGGTGGCTGAGTGGTTATGGCGCTCGGCTGCCGGCCCGAAAGACGCGGGTTCGATCCTGGCCGCGGCGGTCGAATTTCGATGGAGGCGAAATTCCAGAGGCCCGTGTACTGTGCGATGTCAGTTCACGTTAAAGAACACCGAGTAGTCGAAATTTCCGGAGCCCTTCACTACGGCCTCTCGCATAGCCTGAGTTGCTTTGGGACGTTAAACCTCTGTAAACCAAACAAAACTGTCGCTTACGCTTGAAACGTATAAAGAGCGATCATTCCGCTTTGGGTCACTGTGCCCTAAAAAGTTATGCGACAATCAAGTTGATGAAACATTTCAGCGGCAGCTCAAGCGACAGCGAACAGCTTCTTAGGCAACGCTTTTTAGAAGCTGGAGCTACTCTGTTCCATGAGCTGAAACAAATTCGGAGAACGCGGTACGTTGCAGAAAGCATTGTTATCGTTACTTCGAGCTCACGTGCTCCGTATTAGGTCTAGTAAATAAATGGAATAGTTTGCAGGATAATACATGCTGCGCATGCATTACAATGCTGCATGAAACCACCAAGTTGATAACATATTTCAGTGGCAGTCCAAGCGACAGCGAACAGCTTCTTAGGCCACGCTTCTCAGGAGCTTGAGCTACTCGGTTCCATAACAAATTCGGAGAATGCGGTACGTTGCAGAAAGCATTGTTGTCATTACGCCGGGCTCACGTGCTCCGTATTAGGTCTAGTAATTAAATGTAATCGTTTGCAGGATAATACGTGCTGCGCCTGCATTACAATGCTGCATGAAACCACCAGGTTCATAAAATATTTCAGCGGCAGCCCAAGCGACAGCGAACAGCTTCTTAGGCCACGCTTCTCAGGAGCTGGAGCTACTCTGTTTCATAACAAATTCGGAGAACGCGGTACGTTGCAGAAAGCATTGTTGTCGTTACGCCGAACTCACGCGCTCCGTATTAGGTCAAGTAAATAAATGTAATAGTTTGCAGGATAATACGTGCTGCGGCCGCATTCCAGTGCTGCATTAAACCGCCAAGTTAATGCAATATTTCAGCGGCAGCTCAAGCGACAGCGAACCGCTTCTTAGGCAACGCTTTTCAGGAGCTGGAACGAACCTGTTCCATGAGCTGAAATAAATTCGGAGAACGCGGTACGTTGCAGAAAGCATTGTTGTCGTTACGCCGAGCTCAAGTTAACCGTATTAGGTCTAGTAAACAAAAAGAAAAGTTTGAAAAATGAGCTTCAGCAAGGCGGAAACATGGGCGTGTTGGTATGTGTTCATTTTTGCTCACAGCGTAACAAGGACGGTACACGAGATGAAAGACTGACACAAACAGACTTTCAGTGAGTCTTTCATCTCCTGTCACGTTCTTGTGGCGCTGGGAGAAAAATGAAAATTTGCAAAATAATACGAGCTGCGCCTGCATTACAATGCTGCATGAAATGTTTTTAGATGCTCCTTGATGCCGTTGGCAAGTTCTCGCTCCGCTTCCCTTAGCGGACCGCAGACAGGGGCCCACGTAGTCTTCGAGGGCATCGTGTCGTACGGTTGCTAATACGTGGGCACTCCTCTGATATCGAGGTGAACTAGGACCTGTATTGATTAAGACGCCTTTCACTGAAACACTTATAACTTATCATGGTAACATTAGTAAGGCTGGTTTCTTTCACAATATTTGCGTATCGCATATGTGCACAAGCAAAGCTCAACGAAGATATCAGGGGTAGACTGTTCATTCCAGAAGTGCGCCTGCGCAGCTCACGGGAAGTGGCGAGGAAAAGGTGTGGAGGCGGTAGAGTGGAGATAAGTAAGACAACGTGGAACCCCATAATGGATGTGTATCAGAAAGAAGGGACGGACGCTGTGACTTGCGGTGGAAGGTGCTTGAGATAAGAGAAAAATGTCTGTTGTCTTGCCGTCCCTGTTTGTCAGCCAGCCACTATGCTCATCGCCGCGTGACAATTGCAGAAACTGGAGTTCTTCACAGACGGACGGAGGAAAGAGGATCCAGAGAAGAAGAAAGTTATGCCGAGAAGGCTTTCTAGCACTAGTGCGCTTCACATATCAGGAATATCTTATTTTTTCTGTGCAACAGGCACCAGTGTACAATTGGCAGAGCTAAAATTTGGCTGAGAAAAAAAAATACCGACTGCCCGCAACCACAATTCATTCTATACTGTGCGATATTGATAATGAAAATGCTATAGAGCCCGCACCTATGGAGAGCGTGCAAAGTGAAAATTATTAACTAATAAACAAGCTTAGCCCTTCGGGCTGTATACAGGAATTTGTGGTACTAAAACAGCGGAGGACAAAAGCTGGCCACCGACCGCAGTAAGAGGACATGTGCGCCCAACCTTTCGCGAGAAGTTGTGGCACCGACGGAGGAAACGACAGAAAAATCGGTGAAACTTCCTAGAGAAAGATAAAAAAGACGAGACGTTAGCTAAATATTCATAATGTGTCATAACACTACTTCGTTACTTATTTTAAGGGTACTAACATGATGAGGTGCAGATAAGGCCGAGGAGAGCAAAAAAATTGTAGCTCACTAAGCTAGTTAGTCTCTTCATAGTTTTTGTAAAAGACCAAGGCACGGAGTAGCCAACAAGAGAGAGCACTTTGTTAATCTGCTTTTTAAATCACTCCGTGCCTTCATATGCAGGAGATAGATAGAAAGGAGAAATATGGGTGGGTGGTTGATCTTTTGCAGCGAGGTGTACGGTCAGTGGAAGAAAGTTGTGTACCTCCCGCTACAAGGCGGCCCACGGAAGAGGATAGATGGGCCGGAGTGGAATTCGTGGCAGGTTAGCTGGTTCCACAGACTTCCGCGGGTAAAACTGGCAAAAAGAAGGCTTTCTTCCTTGTACTACACGGGAGTTCTAAGAGCAAGACCTCAATCCTGCTGCAGTACAGAAGATTAGACACTAAAAATGCGAGATGCAGAAAAGAAAGGTGACACTTACCTCTTATCTGTGCCTCGTCTTTTTCACGCTAGATCTTTAAGATGAAATGTAAACCAATCAGGCCAATAAGGCGTACTCCTGCTATAATTAATGTCATCGCCGCGTCAGCTTGAGGCGTGTAAAACAGTTGAAGTGCCGTATTTTCCTTGTCCGTAGCCGCCTTGATTTGTCCTCTGTTCAACTATTTCTAATATGTACCAAGTGTTACAGTGAAGACTAAGTGATTTTCAAAAGTTTTGTTGGTAATATATGGCTTTTGTGGCATATTGCCAAGATTGGCGGACACCAGAAAACCGCTGGGTCATCTTAACTGGTAAGCTGGTTAATTAATAATTAACATTTTAACTGCTAGAATTAAGCGCCTGGTTACAATTAGCGATCTGTAGCCGGCCACAAGTAACCACCATACTAGTTCTTAGAATTTCGTAAACGCGATTACCCTTGCCGCTGTGGCTCGACAAAATTTGGCTATTTCGACTAGTTACATGCACTGGATGGGTTGCTTTGCCTGCATGCTCTTCAATGGCTCATGTATTCTGGCACGATGCAGTCAAAATTAGTTGGGCCACAGCGCTGAGGCTAATCGCGTTTCCGAAATTCTAAAAGCTGTTATGGCGGTTACTAACGATCGGCTACAAATCAGTAATTGCAACCGGGCGCATAACTTTATTAGTTGAAATGTTTATTATTCAAAAATCCTTAACCACCTAACTGGTTAAAATGATTCATTGGTTTTCTCTTCTCCGCCAAGCCTGGCAATACCATGCCGCAAAACCCATATTTTTACCTCAAAAATTCTATTTTTCGAAATTACTTAAAGCATACTCTGTGACGCCTGGTATGTCTAGGGGTTGGAATAACTTCTTCAATAATTATTTGGAAACCTCTTGGTTTGAAGGTGAGAAAAAATATTACTGCGAAAGCCCTATTCCGAAGGGTAAATGCCGAGCAAGATGTTGTGACGTTTGTGGTTTCTTCAAAGCGAAAAAAAAATTAATCCGCGACTGGGATTCCAAACCACGGCGGTGCGAACAGACAAGCTGCGCTGGCCACTGCACGAGAGCACTCTGCTATCTCCGCAGCCGACCGAGCACTGTCTTAAACTGCCACACATTCGCGTTGTGCACTGCACATCGTCGTCTTCCTCAACTTCCATCTGAGGCGGTAACAGATCGGATCAGCGTAACCTCGATCAGTGCTTAGCCTTAGTCTAATATCGTTGCAAGGGTGCCGAAGACCGACCAAAGCTAAATCAAGAGCCAATCAGGCTAAGCACATGCTTTCTTACGTCTACTCTGTTTGACTACGTTAAAACCCTATAATTTTTTTCAGCGTTTACTTGAACCAGAAATTTCGCTTTTTTTCCGACGAATAATGTTGTATACAAATCAGTTCACGTTTTTTTTTTCGAGGACCGTAGAAGATGTTTCTAAGCTATCAAAGCTTTAATGGTTTATCTCGGCCTTTTTGTTAGAACCGGCTGCTCCTGTACTAGAAAATGTTAAACAATCAACAAACGAAGTTTTCGCTGTTTGTTACCGTAGAAAAAAAACTGTAAAAGTAGGAGTTAAGACGTTTGGCTGTGCTCAAATGCATTAGAGAAAGTTAAGTTCTAAACTTTTGGTTGTCGTGTGTGCTGGCAGTCTGCGTTTAACGCGATGAGTGCTCACTATTTGGTACGCGTGTTGAGGGAAATAGTAAAATTGTCGCTGATCACGGCAGAAGCTGAAAACGACGGCTGTTCGCGCTGCTTGTGCCTCGCTTTTTTTTTGTTTACGATGGCTTGCCATATGCAAAAACAGTCGCTGCCCTTATACTCAGCAGAGAGATCTACTGAGCCAAGCGATGGCCCAATGCCGGTGACGAGTTTGTGAGCGGACGGTGCTGCGGGCGCCGACGATGCTTGTCAAGGAGGCGCACTATGTCTGTCGTACCTGCATCTCTCAGTTCACAGAGGAAAGCCTAAAACCCCACAACGACGATTCTTACACTGTGTTATAGCGCTCCTGATTTCATCATGTCCTTAAATTTCTTGAAGTGGTAGAGCTAGAACCACCAGCTAGTTGTAGCATACATGTCAAAGATGATAACATTTGTTGGTTCAAGCCGAATTTCAAAAGATGAATTATGGGCACTGTTATCAGTGTCTGAAGAATAAATTGAAAACCCCAAGATTTTAAATTACGAACTCGCAAGCCCAACGTTCGATGATTACGCAGTCAGTAGACACCGTCATTTTACGCCATTGTAGTAATAGTTATATATGTACCCACTAACCCCGTAACGCTTCTCAACAAACTAACTTCAATATGCGGGTTCTCTTTTCTGTGTTCTCACAGCAGTCACAGTTTCTGCTACCAGTAAGGTTTCAAACGTAATACGGCAACAACAAAAACACTAAATTAAAGAAACAAATTACTCAGGTTAAGCCAGGAAAACGGAAAGCAGCAGTAATTTCTCTTGATACAAAAATGCCTTCTGCTCAATACAAGAAAATATTGTATCAAATAGACCAGAACAGCAAGGTACCACAGGAATAAAATCAAAGTAAGATAATCAAGTTAAACATTAGACAAATCAGTAATTAAAATTCAAATATGTCATTGATGAAGAATATACAAATAAGTTCCCAGAGGCTTCTCCGTTAAGCCCTTTCCTGAATATATCAGTGGCCGACATATTTACTCTTGAACTTCGATGAATGGCCCATATAAAAGCCCTCAATCGCAGACGATCTCGTAATAACTATAAGCAAAATTTCTTCCAAAACAAACCTACAAGCTCTAACCACTGATGAGTTAAATGCCACCTTTCAGTGGGGACAAAGAACAGGCCTCGGGTTAAATCCGCGAAGTCAGTTTTCGCCACCATGGGTAATCATTATTCAATCTACTAGCCCAGCATCAGAATCGATGGCAGCAAATTGAAATACACGCAGGCAATAAAAATGCTTCGATACTTTTTATCCAAATTAAGATTTCTGCTCGTACTAAAATATTTTAGATGGATTTAGTATGCTTAATATAATTGAAAAAAAGATTTACAGACTCCTATAAAGCATTAAGGTGTACACTTAAGTAAAATATAAATGAGAGGCCAGAAGGAAACATAAACTATACACAACCAATTTGATTTCTGAGAAACTCATAATTAAATATAAATTAAAAACAATACAGACACCACCGCTGGTCCTCATCTATAAAGTCTACCCTCCAAGAACTGCTACTCGGTCTGATACGGCATACCGGCTGCTCTACTCTCTTTAGCAGCTGTTCACTGCTTAGCATTTGCTTTAGGAGTGAAACGCTTCCGTCGGCAAGGAGTCGAACTGCCACCGCACTTTCTCTACGGACCGGAGGAGTTTGAGGAGTTTTATTTCCTTCACTTGATTGTGTAATGAAGCGGAGCTACGTGATTGTGCGTGGGCCGCATTTCATGCAAATTACGTCCCTCACTGCTTTTACTGAATGTAAGTAAACAGATCTCCTTTTGAGCGGCAGGAAACAGTTATATGCTTGAGTGAAAATTCTAAATAAGTACCATTCAGTGAAGGCTTGTTCTCGCGTACATGAGTATGACAAGATACCGTCTTGTAACTGTGCAAATTTCAGTGAAACAGCTGCGGCTCTATCGTTAAGTGAAAATATATGCCATTCGGAGGTGCCATTCATATTTTTGTGTATCTTTTCCGAAACAGCGCCTTTGCGAGAAAAAAAAATGTTTGGCAGAAACGAGCAACGTTTGGGTTCAAAAGAAGCACTTCCGTAAACTTCATCTTAAAGCAGTGCGATACAAAGGACGTAGTTCTCGTTCCATTTCCGCAAAATTCCCATAAGTAAAAGTTCGCGATTCACACCGAAAGAAGTCAAATAATCCATTTAGTGATGAAGGTACACATGGTTTTAAAAACCAGAGAATTCGTTCCGAGCGAATATTTTATGCTGCGTGCAGATGTTGCCTGGAGTATTATCATCGTTTACTGAGCTGTGCTATCGATAAGGCGACAGCGAGCTGTGGAATTGAACCGCAGGAATTCGCAAAATATGCCCAGGAAGCGAGATCAGGAGTCAAAGTAAAGCATATATACGTATTAAAAAGCAATAACGCTTATTCCAGCGCCAATCAAGAGGCAGCGTAACTGGATCGCGACGCAGAGTTAAGCTGTTCGATTTCCCGCTCGACTGCAGCTTTATTTTCCAGAGGTTTTGTGTTCCTTATTAAATGCCGCAGAGAAGGAGACAATGCACCTAAGAAAACAGCACAAGTGCTTTGAGTGGTTCGCGCACTTGCGTTTTCTTCTCTCCGTTGTCATTTTGTTTGCGGTTTTTAATTGCAAAACCCTTTCTTCCATCGCAGGAAGAAATTATTGCGAAAAATTCAGCGCTTGCTCTGTCTTCTTCTTCTCCTTCTGCTAACCGTCATCTTCTTCGTTTTACGCTCTTTTACTAGCCCCAATACGCTGTCATTCAGATTTTTTGCTGCGATGCATAAATTGCTTGGAATGGGGCAATGAGAGCAGAAATTTACCAAGAAAATACTCACACATTCGGCGGACGGCCTCCTTAGCCATCGCTAACTATAGAAGCACTGTATTTGGCAGATTCCCCAAGCCAGCATCACATAATGATGGTGACACTTAAAATAAGAATCTGCCTTCTAGTTTTACCTTTAACTGTCAGTTGTAAATACAAACATGTAGCCCCCTCTACCTTGCTGCATGCGGACATAGGTAATTGCTGCAGCTATTGCGTCCTAGGCTGATTTAGACATCTCGTCATTCCTTCAGCCTGAGATGAAGCAGTCGCAGAGCTTAAAAATGACGCATTTGTCGATGAATCGGAATGCATACGGTTTTGAGTGAGATGAAAACCGTAAAAATATTCCCAAAAACTATATTTTAGGAAAATTAAAACATGTGCACACATTTTTCACCGAATTCCTCGCGTTCAAATGATGTCCTCGAACATTTGCGAAGTGCCTCAATTTCCATGAGAAAAAGCTGCACGTTGGTTACCAGCGCAGCAAGCCATGCCCCACTGGACATGTCTATTCATCTGTTCAGAACTCCTTCCCTGGAGGGCGTCTTTGAGCACACAGTAAAAATATTGGCACCCTTAGGGGCGTTAGACTAACGAGGGCGCCCTTCCCACACCCTTTATTTTTCTTGTTTTCTTCTGGAAAAGGTGCCAGTAAGCATGCCAACACCATTATTGTATCCATGGCCTCTCTGAAAGTGCACAGGTGCAAGGGTGTAGCAGCTTTATGGAGCTCACAGGTTACTGAGGGTGTGCTGGTCTTCTTCACACAGGCCTCTCCCTGAGGCCCTAGGGTTTTGAGATCACAATCATGGAAGCGAATCTGCGGTGGAAGTTTACAAAAAGCGATTGGAAGAATGGTGGCCCAAAGCAGAACGGTTACATAAGGTTAGAGGTGTAGGAAAACGCATTTAAAGAAAATGGCGAATCTTAACAGGAATTTACAACACGGTTAAACGAAAATAAAGAAAAGAGATGGTGGCAGCTGCCACCACCTCGTTTCAAAAAGGACGCTCCTATCTTCTATCCATCCATCCAGCAGTAATATTCGAAACCAAGTTCGTCGACTAATAGCCGAGGTGTAGATGCCGCGGAGTAAATTCCGTCTTGATGCGTGTTTCGTGTTGTGCTTGGGGCTTCGAAATCAAGCCCCGCGTAATATTTTCCAACCATGCGGGGAGACGCGACTGCGTTCTCCATGTTCTTCCGTTTGCTTAGTGCAGAATATTCGTCTCTTGAGTTTCGCTCGGATTTGCGGAACTTTATTTTCTGTCGTCGCTGCATTATTTGACGCTGAGGCTTGTTTGCTTGCATTTATATGTGTTTATCTGCCTAGATGAGCATATTTTCAACAAGCAGTGAGAAATATATTTAGAATCCCTGTTTTGCGGTTTTTGGTCTGATTTTTTTTGTGTATGCCAGCTTTCTACATGTTCCTCGCTATATACATGTCTACAGAGCACAACATGCGCTCCCGTAACAACAGAAATGCTCTTGTTTGTTATTACAAGAATTATTGCTTCCTGTCAAAGTGGGCTTATAGTCGTTAAGTTCGGCTTCAGAAATACTTCTGCCTGCTTTTTAATCACGCTCCTACTTGTCATGCATGTAACTTTTTTTGCACAGCTTTTGATGCAAGTGTCCATGACAAGCAGGTGTTTACATTCTCGAACATTAGAAAGCTGGCAAGGCGCTGTTGTTTTTATCAACTATGTGTTCTGTTTTTTTTTGGAATAGGGGACATCCATGAATTAATGCCCTAACTCAAGATTTTGCTGTAATGGATATCTGTTACCAGCAGGTACTGAGCAAAAAGTTTGAACGGGTTGGTACAACAACTTTTCAACAGCTTGGAGGAGACGCCCTGATGTCTGCAGATGCAAAGACAAGCAGGGCAAGGACCAGCTACAGCAGTTTAATGAGACGAGTTGCTTGATATCACTGGAAACAAGTATTGAAAAAGCAACAGAGCCTTTCGACTAGATCATCACTCTGTGCCCTTCTGCAAAAACGAAAAATAATTTGCTTATTTGATTCGAAGTTAAACCCAGTGCTCATACACTTTTTTCTACTACATGTGATGTACATTTTGAAAAATTAAGAACGGTAAACAGTGAAGGCAAATTCCAAAAATGATGAGAAAACGACTGCAATCAAATCGTTGGGTGGGATCGCCGTTAGGTCTGCGTCTTTATTGATTTCATATCACGAACGTCTTTTTTATTTTTGCTTGGCTTCTCTTTGTTTTGTCGCGCGATTGTCAGTTTCTTGTAGTTTTGTGCTTCTTCGGTTGTTCGTTTTGTTTTGAAAATGCTGGCATGCACTTCGAGGAATGAAGATTCGCATAAACAGTCAGCTGCAAGTCAGCCTGTTGTTGCGTCCGTTGTTGGTTCTTTATTCGTGTGCCGGTGCACTGTTAGACTGTCAATAATGATTTCACGTGAGGTCCGTGGAGTAATCCGCGAAATCACTAGGAGAATAAGAATGGCATGGAGTTCATTTTGCAGGTACTCTGAGGTAATGAAGAGCAGGTTATCGGTATCCTCCAAGAATAAAAGTATACAATACTTGTGTATTGCCAGTCCTCATTTATGGGGCTGAAACTTGGACGCTAACGAAAAGCTTGAAATAAAGTTGTGAACAGCATGGCGAGCTTTAGAAGAAAATAACCGTAGTGTTATGAGGCAGGAAGAATGCAAAATGACTCAGGAAAAAAACAACCTGAGTTAATGACACGCCTAGTTGAAATAAAGATGAAGTGGGAATGGGCAGGGAATGTAAGGCGAAGAACAGGCAACCAATGGCCCCTTAGGGTAACGGTTTGCATTCTAAGATAAGCCAAGCGTAGCAGGGCATGGCAGAAAGTGAAGTGGACGGATGAGAGTAGGTTTATCGGGATAAGGTGGCTGCTGCTGGCACAGGAGAGGGTTAATTAGAGGGATATGAAAGAGGCCTTGGTCTTTCTAAAATGTAGTTAGGCTGATGATGATGAACCTGAAGCCACATACGCAAATTGTTTTGCACGCTAGATTTCTGTAGGCGTTTGCCTGCAAAACTGGTGCGGTATCGTCAGCTATCTCGATTGGTCCGCAAGCTGAGTTTAACTGACCGAGAATTGATCTTAGCACTAACAAGTTTATCAGCCCCCCCCCCCCCCCCCCCCACCCCATTAACTGCAGCTATATGACAGAGCGGGAGCAAAACAGAACTTTGTTAAAGATCGCAACTGTGATTTACGAAATTGAATAGATTGAATAAATAATTGATGTCACGAGTGACATCACGGAATATGTAGGCCACAATTGCAATTGCAAAACGCAAAAGGAATTTGCGGCCGTTATGAAGCTTGGGAAAAGAATAACAGTGACTGCAATATACAGCCATACTGTTTATTCCCTTCATGCCAGCAACTTAAGAAATTCGCAAGGCCTGTTCATGTTTTTGTTTCCACACAGCCTACGCCATGCCACTGGCCCTATGGTCCGGCAGGCACCCGAACGGGTTCCCCGCGTAGACCGACGGAAAAGTCGACCCGTTCCAAGAAAAGGTTGGACTAGTCAAGAAGAGTTCGCCACTCACCTCTCCTCCCCCGGTTAGGTCTGGTGCTGCATCGCACTGCACGGTCATTCTTTTTTTTTTGCGCTCCCTTCGTAATCCTGGCCTCATTTCAGTTTCCTGGGTTTGGCGCGCACGTGCGCAAATCAACAACTCTGAAGTCTTGAGTGCGTAAATGTGTCACCCGGCGCAAAATGGGCAGTGTTGCGCCGTTGGGCAGATAAAAAGTGCGCGTGCATGCGTTCTCTTCGAATTAGCGGCGCCGACGGTATTCCAAAAAAGCGATCTTCAGCAAGGATTTCACACGCTGCTTACATGCCAATGCGAGAAGCTGAAATTTAGGCTCCCTGCTTAGCGCAACTCATAATAGCTTGCTCGCTTAGTAGCTTTTGAAGCGGCTGAGTATCGTTAATCGTGGATAGTTTATCTTTTATTTGTTGGTTGATTTGTTATGCCCTCAGGGTATACAAAGCATTTAAGAGGAGAAGGGCTGCTTGCAACAATAAAAGAATGACGAAGCAACATTGTATACAAGAATAAGAAACAATCGAGGACAAGAAGAAAAAAAGCCAACCATCTTGTTAGAAAAGGACAAGAAAACTTTTAACGAACAGTAAAAATATCAATACTCTTTGAATCGAAACAAGACAATAAATCAAACATTCAACAAAATACAAATGCTGAGATTCGGTAATCAGAGTGGTCAGCACGTTTTTAAATTGAATGGAATCATTGATGCTTGTTAATAATGAGGGTAGGAATTCCATTATTTACGCATTCGTGGAGAATATGATTGCACATTTGTGACTGTGTTAGAATGGGTACTGTGACCTTATGTCTGGGGTTGAGGCGATAAAAAGGAAGGGTGCTGGTTGAATCCAGCGGGGGCGAATTTGAGAGTTATGGTAGAGAAATCTTATGGCACAAAAAAAGGCGTGTGTGCTTTCGGCAGGTAGCTTGTCTCATGAGGTTTCAGGATGTGTACATTTAGATGACGCTAGCTAAACGATGGCAGTTAGCCATAATGAAACGAACTGTACAGTTCTGATTTCAACATCTGTGCCAGTGTGACTTGTCCCGTGTCCCACACACATGAAGCGTATTCCATTTGTGATCGCTCGTAGGTGGTGTATAACAATGATTTCAGTGAAGATGAAGCAAGAGAGCAATTTCTTCCAAGGTAATCTAGTGTTTTGTCTGCTTGAGATGCTGTGTGTTCTATATCTCATATCCAGGACAGAGTGCTAGTTATATGAACACCGAGGTATCGGTACGATGTTACGCTTTCAAGGCGATAACTATGTCGAAATAAGATGAACATGTGGGATTCGTCCGAGAAACTCTCACATATGTATGTTTTTTAATGTTTCGTTCTATTTGCCAGATATGACACCAATCAGTTATGTTATTGAGGTCGCCCTCGAGAAAATGGACAGATGATCATAAGTTAATTTAATCTAAATCATTGAGTCGTCGGCATATAAACAAATACAGGAGGTAACAGCAGTAGTTTATATTACGAATAGTAGGAGATAAAGGAACCTTTGAGGAACCCCAGAGCTAAGTGGTGCTGTTGAGGAATAAGTGCCATTAGCGTTGACGAACTGTACACGAGAAATAGAAAGGCGCGAATGTAGTTAAGAACTTCAGGATACATTTTTAGTATGCTTAGTTTATATAAGAGCAGTTAATGGTTGACGTTATCGAAAGCTTTTTGCAAAGTCATGAGATATGGAGTCTTAAAAAACCACAGCTAATGTTGGAGTGCAAGGCGTTAGTAAATGAAAGAAATTGAGCGTCACAAGAGAAAAACGTTCGAAAGCCATGCTGAGTTCGAGAGAAGGAATTCTTATCTTCAAGGAAAATAAGAAGATGCGAAAATAATAAATTTTTCTTTATTTTGCATGGCATTAATAGGAGAGATATGGTCGATAGTTAATGAATTCAGTTTATCTCGGCCTTTATGTACTGGTATGACCACAGCAGTCCTACAATATTCAGGTAGGACCCCATCATGGCAGGAATGCGAGAATAAGCATTTCAAAGTGACAGAACTATATTCTTTTGTAATCTGTAAAAAATTGATCAAGTCTGCAGTGCCATCAAGTGTGCAAGATGTTTGTTCTAGATTATCGATAATCGGTATGATTCCAAGCGAGTAAAATATGGTGGTACCCATTGAGAAGAAATTACACGATTGAATTTCGGGGTGTGTGTGTGTGTGTGTGTGAAAAACTTTATTTCAGGGAGGAAGCTTGAGGTAGCCGGAGCAACCTCTCGCAATCTCTAGGTGGGCTCCTCATTACAGGAGCCCATTGGCGACCGCCGCGACTCGGGCTCGGTGGACCAGGGCCTTCTGGCTTGCTAGGTCCGAGCAGCCGAGCAGGGCTGCCTCCCAGTCCTCCCGGGTGGGGTTGGGTTTGGGGGCGAGGTTCGGGGTTGACTGGCATGCCCACACCATGTGAAAGATGTCCGAAGACTTCTCCGCACAGTGTGGGCATTCTCCTGTACAGGCAGGATCAAAGTGTTTTAAAACTGCCGGGCACAGCAGCGTTTTGGTGTAAAGGCGGAGGAGTGTGCGTTCCTCCACCTTTGTGAGGCCCTTACAAGGCTTGTGATAAATTGCATGGCCGAATTGGAATAATTCAGTAATTTCTCGAAAAGTGAGGGCCGGATTGGGTTCGGGATCCGTATCCAAAGGGTCTGAAGGCGTTGCCCGGAGAGTGAGCGCGCGGGCGGCGGCGTCTGCCGTTTCATTGCCTTCGAGGCCCATATGAGCTGGAGCCCATACAATCGTTCGAGACGCGGGGGCCCCACCGGTAGTTACTGTTTTGAAGGATGCGATGCGCAAAAAGAGGAATGTACCCCTGTTTAATATTTCTGCAGGCCCCTCTCGAGTCGGTGACGATCACTCGCGACTCCTGGTATGCGGCGGCTAACGCGATGGCAACTTCTTCCGCATGTGTTATGTCTTGAGCTCGGAACGTTAGGCCATTCACCACGATTTTTTGGTGGACGACTGCGGCCGTGTACCACCCCCCATTGTGAGGGCCTGAGGCGTCCACGTAGAAGATGCCATGTTTGTTCCCATAGTGACGGGCCAGTGCCTCCGCCCGCGCAAGGCGCCTGCCACTGTGGTCGTCACGTGTCATGTTGGCCGGAAGAGGACGTACGTGCAGGGCATATCTCCAGATTTCAGGAATGCGTACGCGCTCTTCCGTAAGTGTTGGGTGGTGGATGTGTAGTCGGGCTAATAGGCGGCGACCCGACGGCGTTTTTGAAAGCCTTGTGTATTGATTTGTCAAGTGTGCCTCCCGGAGCTCCGCGAATGTGTTAACCATCCCCAGGCCCATGAGACGCTGGTTGGATGTGGTGATCGGGAGATCGAGGGCACGCTTGTACATCTTTCTGAGAATCACTTCGAGGGCGTTCTCATCAAACTTGCGCAGGTGGAGGTAAGGAGTCGAGTAGAGGACTCGACTGGTCACGAATGCATGCGCCAGCCGCGAAGCGTCTCTGCACCGTAACCCACCGCGTTTGTTGGAAACCCGGCGGACCATCCGGCCCACCTGGTCCCCCACCTTGCGCAGTTTTGCTAGTGTGGTATCAGCCCGTCGATGTTTGTGGATAAGGAGACCAAGGACTCTAATCTCATCGTGTTCGGGTATCGGGCCGCTGGCCAGAGATAGTTCCATTTTGGTGGCGCACTGAAGCGACGGGCGAATGTGCACAAATTCAGATTTGGACGGTGAGCACTGAAGGCCGCAGCGGCGGGCGTAAGCCTGAAGGGAGACCGCGAATCAATAGCGCCAGCCAGAAGTCTCGCCATGGCTCCGCCCTAGGTTACACCTAGGTCCCAGTGGGTCACAGACCGCTAACATTACAAGCAGCGTTTACGGTCTAAAACCACTTACGCAAAGAGGCTTATCAGTGAAAAATGAGTTTATTTGCATTTCCAGCCAGCTTCAGTTATTCTTCGAGAAGTTTGCGCGCGCGAACAAAGCGGAAATAATGGCTGCCTGATTGATTTAAACCTTTGTAAGAAACCAGCCAATGCTAGAGACATGGATAGAGGGGCCATGCTTGAAGACTTATTCCCCTACTTGAGATGAAAGGCCGGCCGTCACTTGCGAACAGACTGTTTGCTTTTTTTTCGGGTAGCAGCGCCAGCGAAAAGAGTTAACTTTTTCCAGATGTCGCACTCAGCCTTCCGCAAAAGAGGAAAGGGGATATTTTGTCCTCGTTAGCCTGTCAAAAAAAAAAAAACCATCACACTGAAGACCTATCGTCCTTCACCTTTTGCTGGATCGAGTGTTATTCTTAGGCCTCAGCCGGGATGGTTTACATTTGAACTTTTTCGGGTCCGCAAGCGGAGACATTCTGTCCACGAAAATGCGCAAGGTGCCCCCCCCCCCTCCCGTGCCTAATAGCGCGTGAACAGCCCTGCGCTGGCACGCGCTGCTGTGTCCAACCGCCTTAGTCACTCGTTCCATCAGTCCTGTAGCCGAATATTCCGAAGACCCAGACCACAGAATCAACTTCGACGAAACCACCACCCTAGGAACTGAAACAATACCATCAACCGCACAAAAAAAAACCTGCCCCCAGTATACGCGCACGGACCTCGCTCTGCAACTTAAAGAAAAAAAGTCGCCATTGAATGCTTCCCCACAGAGCGACAACGTGACTCACAGCCTTAAACCCCCTCCCTCTCTCCCACACCTTTCACATCACAGCTTTCGTTCTTTTGACCCCCTCCTCCCCTCCATACTTAAAGACGCTAGCTACGGCCCCCAGTCACCCCTGAGGGAGCCAAGCTGGCTTAGAAAAGTTGAGGTTGAAATAAACATTTTTGGTTGGAGATGTGCAGCTTATTATAAGTCTTCAAACTCAACCAGACAGGGAAATCTGTCAAAATGTTTAGTTACCAGTCAAGGGGAAAGCTTTTTTTTTCCTCGTGAACAGAAGGGAAAGAACGCCGCTACTGCTACGGGATGCCATATACAGCTTTCGACACCGCGCCGTCGCATCTGTTGACTCGTCCGTCCTGACTTCATAAGAGGTGCCGCCTTAGATTCTCGTGCCGCGCCACGATGGTGTCAATTCAAATTGTTTTTTTTTTCCTCCATGGTGGTGAGCGTGGTGGTGAGGCACGCTGGCGTGTCCGGGGCATCGCCAGTGCGCACGGACTTGAAGGTCACTTCACAGAGAGCGCGGACCCCTCAAGCTGATACTTTTGGCTTCAAATTAGCTTTTTTTTTCTCCGCTGCGCTTGCCGGGTTGGAGCGGGGACACAAGTCTACTGCTTGGAAGGCCCGCTGGCTTTGTTGCTGGCGGTGGCGTGCTTCTTCGTAACAGGCGACATGCGGAGAGGACGGCAAAGACAGCGGCACTGCACTGCGGAGTCAGCCGAACCTAAGGCTTCACGCGGCGCCCTCTTCATGCTGGCGCCCTGTGCCACCGCACTGGTCGCCCACCCCAAATGCCGGCCCTGCAGGCTCCCATGTTTGTTCCCATAGTGACGGGCCAGTGCCTCCGCCCGCGCAAGGCGCCTGCCACTGTGGTCGTCACGTGTCATGAATTTCGGGGCGATGGCTATCATTGATTGAGGACTTGACAAAGGTATCGACAAGAACTGTAGTACAAAGATGGTCGCGAACAGGATCGCCAGTGGGTGCAACCAATGACACTCTGCGGTTTTTGCTAGGTTTTTTTATATTCCATAAATGTTTGGGATCAATATTAATAATGTTAGGGAGATTCACATTAAAAAAAGATTTTTTAGTAGTCTTCAGTTGCGTTAACATGCTGAATCCTTGGCAGTTGTAAAAATCTTTTCTTTTTATTATAGAGCAGACATAAATATCTGTTTTGCCAAGGACCTTTGTTGTTCTATTAGACGCGCCGAAGAGGGATGTCATGATTAATCATTTCGGACACTGTATTTAGGAACATACACCATTTTGTTTCGAATTATCACTCGAGGTAATCCGGTAAAAAGTTATCTAAAAAGAACCCAGTCGGTGGTTGATAGCCAGAAAATTTAATTTATTATAATATAAAATGTTCTTGGAGCGTTTTGATGACGGAGCATGTGGCAGATTCATCATGAAATGTGAGACATCGTGTTCGTTCAGGCCAGCAGATGTACAATGGGTGACGTGGAATATTCTGGTGATGTTAGTTCCAGATCTGATGTTAGTACGATCCTTGCGTAGTGTTGCTCCGAGTTCAGGATAATTCTTCGCTAACTGTTAGCATTTCCGTCACAGTGGTTGCTGATCTTTCATGTTTGTGTCAGCAGGTGTAATCCAACTAAGGCTACTACATTGTGGACGCGCGCTTTCAAACAGTGCGTGACACACATGGGGCTTGCTATTTGAGCAGATAGAAGACCACAAAACTTTATGACTAGGAGCTACTAAGGCGCCAAAAGCAGCGGTATCGTAGCTGCATATCAACTCCATCCTCGATTTACCATCGCAGTTTCGGTTTAGTATTTCCAATCAACCCTATGGCACAACGAAAGAAAGCCGTGCCTTGTTTACACTACTGAATAAGGAAATTTCTCTAACCCTCTCAGGCCCTGTTCGGTGCTAGAGTGCTGAAACCTAAAGTTTTCCTTTTTCTTCTCTTCACGACATCCTTAAAACGTTGCGAGATGAGTGTCACCATCGAGAGCCCCCGGTAAGGGATCGATGGATGCGCTCTGCGTTGTTAGAACCATTCCGCCTTTTTACGGTTACTCCATGCCCGATTTACAAAGAAGAGCAAGATTTCCCGCACAGGCAGAGCCACTACACGACGACGGCCCCATTGTGCTCATGGGCACCAGATGTGGCGCAAGCACGCAACGGACATCCCGTTCCGAAGCTCGGAAGAGCTCTAGAAACGCAAACACCGCTGGACGAAGCGGAACTAGGCGCTCGCGGTCGACGAGTGGCGATAAAAATGATGAATTTTTGGCGTCGGTTTAGTTTTCTGGGGTCTGTAATGGCTCTAACGCCCGAAAATGAGGAGCGTAGACAGTTCTCTGTAAATGGGCTGGCATATGGAATCGCCGCCGGGCAGAACAAATGAAGCCATTTATTCAAGGACGGTAACGGCCCGTTTCAGTTGTAAGACTGACCGGATTCCAGGAGAGGCTGAGCCAGGTTAGCAGTCCTCCATAAACCGAATCACATGTGGAAGCGATTCAGCGCTTGCATTTGTTGTTCACGATAGTAACGGCCTGTTTGAGTCCGAAGACGCTAACGTCGCGGGTCTCCGGGAAATCGACGCATACGTACAAGTGATCGACCAGTTTGCATTCGCCATCCGTTTTATTTCGTAGGGGAGAGCGTATATTAACGCTGTGAAAGTTCATTCTGAGAGGGTTCTGGTGTCGGCTAATTGGTTCATACTTTCTACGGAACAGATTAACGCGGCGCAACGGAATGAGGGCGAGGAGAAGAAACGCGAAACACAGGACAGGCGCTGAGCGCCCGTTCCGTTGCGCTGTGTTAATCTGTTTCATAGAAAGTTCGTCTTTGCAAGCCACCTAGTGGGTCAATCATTTCGTGGTGCCTTCTCGATATGCCGTTTTTTTATGTGAATTTGATGTTCCATTTCCACTATGCGCTATATATAGAGAGGGTTATGAACGGTACTGAAACTGGAGGGCGTGACCAAAGTCTCTAGATAAGCCTTGCAAAGTAGCGACAACTTCCTCCTCTCCCAGCCTCCTTTCCTGCGCGGCTCGCCTAGTCCACCATGTTTTGCCTTACGCGCCCGGTTGGTGCGGCTGCGCGCATTCGAGACGTGCTTTGAAAGAACATGCAGAGTCAGGGTTTTGTTGTCGGGGGCAGTTAAAGCTGTGGTAATTGAGCTAGGCACATAGAAGAAGTGCCACATTCCACTCATGCTGTGCAAGTTTAATTTACGCGTTGTTATGCCGCAAACGTAGAACGCAATGAAAATGCGCAGCGCGGCGGTCGATTTCCCGGGCGGTTTCTGGTCCGCTGCATCTCCTGTACTCTGCTGTTGAAGCTATTTTCAGCGCAGTGGCTGCACAAAACGCTGCTGTGTGGCGTATCGCATAGTGCGGGTGCGTAACCGTAGAAGCAGTGGACGTCTGTAGCCGCACAGGCTGCGTGGTTTACAGAAGCTAGCGCAGAAAACATAACGAAAAGACACAACATGTACTTTGCAAACGACTGAATGTATATTCAAGCGAAGGAAACAAAGGTGAAGGTATCATACATGGGAACCAAGCGCAGCTCGAGTTTAGGTTTCTGTCATCTAGACAGGACACCAACTTCAAGTCGAAACAAGAAATTTTAAATAACTTTCGAATCATGAGGAGTGTGAGGCCAGCAAACAAAGAATGCTATTAAAATGTGCGAATATAAATATTTTACAAAATTGGCCTCAGCCGTGAGCGACAGCCGAGACGTGTGCTTATGAGGCTTTTTTTGGAGAGAGACACACACGGGTGGGTGCCCGTTTAATGTCCTCGTCTCGCAACGAGGCACATGACAGTACAACCTTGCACAACAAGCTCGCTAGGTTATGCGAACAATTACCCGGTTCTTATCAAAAGATGAGCTGCGTCAAGACACATGAGTCTTCTTTCCTACAATGGCAGAGAATTTCGCATCTCGTGCGGTGCATTTCACGCATATCAAGCCTTTCTTTTTCTAATAATGATGCCAGCTTCAGCGTGAACAGGAACGTGGATGAAAGAGCACACAAGGAAAGATACGTGCGCTAAAAAAAGCTATTCTGCCTTCTTTCATACACAACACAATGACATGGCATGTAAATGATAGAATTAACAGCGCCCTGACGCATTTCTTAAAGATTCAGAAGATAAACACGTGGCCAAAAAGGACGCTTATATCAAAGGCTATGCCGGCAATTAGATGCAAGACAAGTAGAAGTGTCATTCGAAGGCATGTACACGAGTTTCTTAGGACCAATAAGGAAACTATGAGCTCTCTTTTGCAGGAAGCAGTACCTCACTTAACAACGAACTGCGTTTTCGTTATGTCCGCTTTGCCGGTTGTGCATACATGCACATTGTGAGGGACGTTCAGGAGAGAAGCACAAAAATATCAAGGAGCACCGCCCGCAAACCACATTGTAAAAAGATCTTTGACTGCATATCACTACTATCACTCCAGCGAGAAACGAACAGGAAGAAAGAAAATATGCTGTGTGTCAATTAGGGTGGCGACGAACTTCTCTCACATGTTTCTGACACAGGAGAGCTTAAATGAATTCGCAAGTTTCGCACATAACAACGCAACACAGAGCACAAATATCTACCAGAGCGCACAAACAAACATAGTTGACGCTATTTCACCTTATTACGGGGTCGAAGAGCATCCCAGAGCGACTTAGAAGCCGCAGGCAAGAACACAATTCAGTTACACTAACAGGGAATGCAATTCACTGCTCGGTAAGTCGTCGATAAACGCGGTTTACAGCATTCGCGCAGAGCATTCCGCGGCCGTCCGACGTCAGTTAAGGCCGGTGGGCAGGCTCCGGTGCGGGCAGGCTGTCTCGATCACCTCACTCTCAAGTCCTTATACCGAAGGGGTATTGCTTGCCTGGAAGAAGCAGTGCTTGTGCCCTGCCCAGATAGGCGGGTAATGCTTCAAAGCCAATATTCCGCCCCATTTCTTCGCTTTCATATTCATTCTCTCGCACACGACACACAGCTTCTTCTCTCGGTATGAAATAGGCCTGATTCTGATTGCTTGGTCGCTTGCTGTAACGAAGTTTGCGCCGAAATTTCAAACAGAGGACCCCTGTAGACGCACTGCACACTGATAAGTCGATGACAACAGGCGCAGTTTCATGTCTTTCCGCCACAAAAACAATAAAATGTGAGAGCTTACGTACACTAAGCGACCAAGAAATCTCGAGCAGGTCTGCATCAGGAAGCATGGCGCAAACATGGTGGACAGAAGACACCACGAAGCCTTTGACACGGTTGACCATTGGATAGAAAATAAAGACTTATGGTTTAAGGGGGAAAATTTATGATTTAATCAACAGTTGCTTTTCTAGTCGAGAGCAATGCGTTGTTCCCAGAAACTATATCTCCGCTTCTCAAAAAATCACACTTGGCGTGCTGCAGGGCTCTGAACTCGGGCCCCTCCTTTTTTCTTTATACATCAATGACGTTCCACTGCTTCTGAACTATTCTGAAGCTGTTATATACGCTGATGACAAAGCGCTATTTTTTACAGGAGACACATAAGAGGATCTGGAGGGCAAAATTAACGAGGAACTTAGTAAAATTTCCCAGTGGTTCGTAAACAATCGGATCACACTTAATACCGATAAAACAAAGTATACTTTATTTCATTCAAGGAAAAAGGATATATAGCTGTGATAACTTATTTCTAACCTTAAACGGTACGTATTTGCTTAATGTCTCCCAAACCAAGTACATGGGTGTAGTTTTTGAACCGGACATGCATTGGAGGCAGCAAATTAAAAATGTTTGCTCTAAATTAGCTTATGGCTGTCATATTTTATTAAGGGCGAGGGAATGTTTTCGTGCACCGATTTTACTTATATTGTACTTCGCGTTTGTCCATAGTCACTTATGTTACTGCCTAGAGACATGGGGTGGTACCTATAAAACGTATTTAGAACCAATCTTACGCCTGCAGAAGCGTGCTGTTCGTATCATAACCTTTGCAAAGACAATTGACCCTAGCCGACCACTCTTTCAAGAACTGCGAATATTACCGGTATCAGTTGCATACAAACTAAAGATAGCTCAAATAATAAACACAGAAATAAGAACTAATGATCTAATTCCTCTTAAACTGTTTAGATCGCCACTGAGACAAACAGGAGCCGCCACTAATAATAGATTTAACCTACCGCCTTGTCATAACACTTACGGTCAAAGGTTATTAGAGTACAATAGTGTCCAGATATGAAATGAGATTCCCGATGACATCAAACTCGAACATAATTTTTCGGCCTTATTGAAAAACATATTTCTTGTCTGCCCAGAACTGTGGGACTGAATGCGTTTGTGCTTAGTTTTGTACATTCATAAACCTATTTTTTATTGTTTTGCAGAATATGTACGTGCTTAACATATGTGAAATGCCTCTATTGTAGCATCTCACGTCTTTTTTTGCATGTATTTTGAATGTCTGCCATTCTTTAGTGAATATTATGTATTTGGAGCTTTCACTAGCCGAGCTGGCTATTGGTCCAATAAGTTTTGGTGTATTGGTTTTATAAAATAAAATGATAATGATGATGATGATGAAGCTGCTGCCAAACCTAAGAGTAGGTGCTGTTCAATGGTGTGCGTCGGCGGCGTCGCGATTGTTTTCGCTACTTAGCAAAGCTGATCTAGAGACTTGAGGTGTGCCGTGTTGTTTATGAAACATTTATGTGGTGAGTTCATCATAAATGGGTAATACAGAAGGTGCGTGTAGCTTCTAGGTGAGCGAAACCGGGCCGCAGAGCTTGGTAGAGATTTCGGAGCTCAATTGTCTGCATCTTCGCCAGCGACGAAGCTCTCTGCAGCCTGTTCCATTAGTTGCACTCTTTTCTCAACATGTTGTAAGTAGGTAAATTCCTGCCCATAAAGCTTCAGTTTACTTCATCTCAAGTTCTGTTTGCTGCAAGGCATCGTCTCTGTTCCGTTTCTGACGAGGCACCTCTTGTGCAGAAGAACCTACGAAACTTTGTTCCCTCATCCGTCAACTCTGTACCACGTTTTTGTGGAATACGCAGGCGATTCAATGAATGACTGGAACGATGCCCACATTCCTGCATCCGAGAAAAGGTGACATTTATGGAGCCACACGAACAGATTGCGACGTTGCTCGTTGAAGAAATCAACATGAAGTACTATTATAAACATAAAAAAGGCACCATAGCCGGACCTTAAGCGATTTCTGCAGAATAACCCACAATGGCCTACGTCTTCATGATTCATTTCCTCCTCTCAGGCAAAGGGGATGTGATTCACGTTCTGCTTGCATCCTACTTAACTCGAAAACCTTACAGGAACTCTTCAAGACAAAAATTTGGAAGTTGGAAGCAGCAGGACCAGAAGTCATAAATGCAGTTACTGACAAGAACACACTGCATAGGAAGATGAGGTGTTTTGTACTGCGTATTGTGTACCCACAGCCAGCCAATATAACCCGTTTTGCTCTTTTATGTCGTCGACCGTGTTCCCACACTCAAATGCGCCAGAAATACTTAAAGAAATTCTAACAGTCAAAGAAGACACTGTTTCTACTTTCCTGACTGGCGCCTTCCAGGATTGGTGCTCAGTTAGCCCAAACAATGAAAGCTGCATCATTTTAAGTCTTGAGGCAACTATTATAATGTGACCAAAGCTCGACTGCAAAGTAAATTTCAAAGTTGTCAATCCGGCCCCTATGAAGTTACAACGTAAATACGATGTAAGCATCATGCAACGTTTGTCTCAGACGCACTTCAGATACGGGGAGAGTCCCTCAAAATCTTCAGTGCCAGCTTAACTTCCCTCTTCATCAGTATTATCACAGCAAAATTTTAGGTCGCTAACGTTAAGACCCTTCCAAAGGTCGCTGAATGAACGGCTCCCTGCCGAATCCGGAGAGTTCGATGGCATATCAAAGCCTCAGATTTCTTAATGGTATTGTACACTGGCTTGACTCTTGGAGCAGTTTCAACACGACCAATGGCGGCTTGCAAAGACAAAGGAAACTCGCTCTACCTTGGGACAAGCATGCTATTGCATTGTTAATTTGTTGCGGTATTGCCTATAGGTGAGCTCTGATTCAAATATGCCCTGTTACGCAAGTTTCAAGCAGAAACTATTAAAGATCATTTCGAAGGGCCTTCAAGTTGCTGGTGCACAATATGTTATTTCCGTGCAACAGTTTCTGTACTCCGAAAAGAAAGTCCAGCCAGAAAAGAAGCTGACTCTTCGGCAGCGAAAATAAAACCTCGAAAGCGACACACAAGAAATACCGGAGCACAACCTTTTTTGAGCTGATATATTGAAGATGATATTTCAAGCCCGAAATGGAAGCCCTCGCCTTCGTCACTCGCTACGTGTACATGCAGCTGTGAAGAGGTTGTACTCATTTAAGTTTGTGCACTCGTATGGAAACTGAAATAAAAAGTCCAATCGGAGAGAGCGAATTTAAAATCGTCGAGAGGAGAATAAAATTTATCGGACACAAGCACTGTACACACACGACCAGTTACAACGCTTGTTGCTAAAAAAGCATAGCACGGACAAAAAAAAAACGAATCTCTTACTCGCATCTAGCTTCACTGCAACCTTTTTTGCTGCCTAATATTTTAGTACATATTGACCTGGAAACTTGAGGAAATTATCGCACACCACAGACTCTCGGTTGACGTACAGTGCGTGCAGCAACGAACGTAGCTTTAAAAAACTTGGGTTGGCTGACAGAATGATACAATTAAAATCGCTGGAACAAAGAAGGCGCGAGACGGAAATAAAAAATCGAAGAGCAAACGAAAATAAACTGACCCGGGTTAAGCTCAGCCGCCAAATATAGCCATTTCTAGAGTATTTTGGGTAGTTTCAGAATGTTCTAAAGCCTGAAAGCAGCTTTTTAAGAGTAAGGGTAGCTGTTCGGGCGAGTATTATGACTGTAAGACTAGTAGTATTAGATCAGGCAGGACAACACAAAGACGACATCACGTGCGCTAACGTTCAACTCACAAAAACCGTTCTGCGTTCAATAAAAAAATCAATTGAAAGTGAGCACATGTGCTGTCCTCTTGGTTTTGTTCCGTCTGGTTGAGCGCTACATGTCGTCAGCTTTGTAACATCGCGGAGTATACCTGGATGCTACAGAAAACTATAATCTACGTGACTGCGCTAATAAATGTCGCTTGCTAATTTCCTAGATAAGAGAAGCTGCGTAAAAACGCACGCCGGCTGTCACTCGAACAAGCGCCCGTGACAGATCCTATACGCGAACGGGTGGCAAGCGAACAGAGTAACCAGATGTCGGCGGCCCACTGGCGACGTGACGTCCCGGACTCCATGTTGGGGACTCGTTCAGCCTAGAAGGCGTTGCTAATATGCGAAATAATGGCAGTAGAAATTAGGCTGATCGCAACTGGACCATATACCACAGGCCTGAAGTGCATGGTTCCTGAAGGCACATCATCATTGAAAAAGTGAACGCCACTATGTTTGTTTCTCATTGCGGAGAAGCTGAACATGCAGTATTTCAATAGTGGCGCCAGTGTGTTTGTTGTTTCGACATCCTTATTTTATATACAGCAGAAAAGTCGGCGTGAACACCGGAAGACTTTCCGGAAGGTGTATAAGAATCGCTTTTGTTTTTGACAATAAATATGTTACATGCATGCATCCCTGTTGCCCTGGAGTTTCAACAAAATGAAAAAGATTAATCTGTTGTGCTGCTTGTCAGAAGAACGCTAATGAGTACTATAAGGTATGGCGATCGAAATTCGCAATTACTTGAATGTGGTGAGGAGCTGCAAGAAGATGATGTGTCTCTAAGAAGCCGTAACAGAAGGTCCCACTCCTAAGGAACTTGCAGGCGTATCGCGTCTAACTTGCAATGCCGCGCACTACTAGTGCTTGTGAACGCGCCCATGCATGTAATCGAAATCGCTGCCTCACGCCCTAAGCTGGCATAAACATTTTAATTTTAAAGCCACATGTAGCTGACCTTGAAAAAGAGTAACTGTACCCTTAAGTTGACAAGGTTCATTCAGGCGTACCTTCCTGAAGAGAACCCGTTACACGAGTGCGCTGAGAAACTTTACCTTCTGTGGCGGAAGTCAGGGCGCGCATTTTGAATTTACAGCTGCTACACTTTTAATTAAGTGAACGGAGAAAGTATACCTTCCGTGGCATCTTCGCCGAAGTCAGCGCACGCATATTTAATGTCCAGCTGCTGCACTTTTAATTAAAAATGGATTTGCATAAAACAAACCATTCCTTCTTCTAGCGCGTGCGAGGGACGTTTCTTAAAGCCTGTGAGGAGGTGCTGAGTGAGAACTGCTTTTTAAAACTGAAGTAAAGAGTAGTACCGGTAGTGCCGGAGGATGAACCAAGGGAGGAAGAAAGTATTGCTTCGTTTTTGAAGTGTCATGTTAGAGGCTTATACCCCTGTCACACGGGCACGTCAAAGGCTTTTGAGAATCAGGTCGTTATGTCCAAAGGCGTGCGGAGTGCAGCTGCATGGCGCAAATGTTGCGCCTTTGCTGCTAAAGGCCTTGGAGGCGAAGGCGCCCGTCCGAGTCCTTTGGAGGCCAAAGGCGCGGCCTTCGAGAACCTGCAATCACACTGCCCTCCAACGTCAGAAATTAAAAGCAATAAAGAAAAATAGATGCAGCCAACAATGTTTGAAAGCATCGTTAAAAATACTAAAGGTGCTGGCTTTGTTTTTTGTACGGATGTTTATACTTTATGCCCCGGTTTCAAGACAGTAAAAGAGTTGCAGCAACATCGAGTGCCCATGGTGGCCAAGGCAATACATAAAACCCGCGGCTGCGGATGAGAGTAGCTGTAGCACTTCTGTTAAGAAAGCAATTAGAATAAAAAATTATCCGAGCTCAGCGAATGAAAAGAAAATCCAACTTGAATATTAAAACATTCACTTCGGCTGCCTCAAGCAAAGCACAGGGTGCTAAGCCTCAACGACTGTTTCACCTTTGGGCTGCACTGTGTAGCTGCGTCGCTGCTCTTTTAAACTTTCGCTCCTTTTATAAAAAGAGGTGCATTTGCTGGAGACGCCTTCGAAAAATGCCGTGCGACAGGGGCATTACGGAATCTTAGCAAAATGATAGCTCTTGGTGTGGCACGGCCAGCCGAATGTTCTAGCCTATAAAAGTATATATCAAGAGAGGCCGAACTTTGCGGTCCAAAGATTGCAATAAAAATAAAAAATAAAACAGACCATGATGCATCATCATCATCATCATCATCATCATCATCATCATCATCATCATCATCATCATCATCATCAGCCTTACTACACCCACTGCAGGGCAAAGGCCTCTCCCATGTCTCTCCAATTAACCCTATCCTTTGCCAGCTGCATCCACCCTTTGCCTGCAAACTTCTTAATCTCATCCGCCCATCTCACCTTCTGCCGCCCCCTGCTACGCTTACTTTCTCTTGGAACCCACACCGTTACACTTAAAGACCAGCGGTTATCTTGCCTTCGCATTACATGCCCTGCCCAAGCCCATTTATTTCTCTTGATTTCAACTAGGATGTCATTAACCCGTGTTTGTTCCCTCACCCACTCTGCCCGCTTCCGATCTCTTAACGTTACACTACTTATCATTTTTCTTTCCATGGCTCGCTGCGTTGTCCTTAACTTAAGCTGAACTCTTTTCGTTAGCCTCCACGTTTCTGCCCCGTAGGTGAGTACCGGTAAGATTATGCTGTTGTACACTTTCCTCTTGAGGGAAATTGGTAAACTGCCACTCATGATCTGCGAGAATTTGCCATATGCGCTCCACCCCATTCTTATCTTTCTAGTTATCTCCCTCTCATGATCCGGATCAGCTGTCACTACCTGCCCTAAGTAGACGTATTCCGGCACAATTTCTAGGCTCTCACTGCCAATTGTGAACTGTTGTTTCCTTGCAAGGCTGTTGAACATTACCTTGGTTTTCTGCATGTTAATTTTTAGACCAATCGATCTGCTCTGCCTGTCTAACTCGTTGATCATGATTTGCAGTTCACCTCCTGAGTGACTCAGCAAGGCAATGTCATCAGCAAATCTCAGATTATTTAGGTATTCTCCATTTATTCTTATTCCCAACTGTTCCCAATTCAGGCCTCGAAATATTTCCTGTAAACATGCGGTGAACAGCATTGGCGAGATCGTGTCTCCTTGCCTGACGCCCTTCCTTATTGGAATTTTATTGCTGACTTTATGGAGGACTATAGTAGCTGTGCAGTTGCTATATATATATCTTCCAGTATTTTGACATAAGGCTCTTCTACCCCCTGATTACGCAATGCCTGTATGACTGCTGAGGTTTCCACTGAGTCGAATGCTTTCTCGTAATCAATGAAAGCTATATATAGAGGTTGGTTATATTCTGCGCATTTCTCTATCACCTGATTGATAGTGTGAATATGATCTATTGTGGAATATCCTTTACGAAAGCCTGCCTGATCATTTGGTTGATTAAAGTCTAACGTTGCCCTGACTCTATTAGCGATTACCTTAGTAAATACTTTGTAGGCAACGGATAGTAAGCTGATCGGCCTGTAATTTTTCAAGTCCTTGGCGTCTCCCTTCTTGTGAATTAAGATAATGTTTGCATTCTTCCAAGCTTCTGGTACAGTCGAGGTCATAAGGCATTGCGTATACAGGTTGGCTAGTTTTTCTAGCACGATGTCCCCTCCATCCTTCAACAGATCTGCTGTTACCTGATCCTCCCCAGCTGCTTTTCCCCTTTTTATTGCTTCTAAGGCTTTCTTTACTTCATCTTTCGTTACTGGCGGGATGACGCATTGCTGTGCACTGCTGTCTTTCTCATTAACGCTCTGATTACATTGGCTACTGTACAGGTCTATGTAAAACTCTTCGGCTACGTTAACTATCTTATCCATATTGCTAATGACATTGCCCTGCTTGTCTCTTAAAGCATACATCTGGTATTTACCTATGCCTAGTTTCCTCTTCACTGTTTTTAGGCTACCTCCGTTCTTTATAGCATGCTCGATTCTCTCTATATTAAACTTCCTTATGTCGGCTACCTTGCGCTTATTTATTAACTTTGATAGCTCCGTTAGTTCTATGATGCACTCGCCATATATTCTGTCGCCCTTCGTGATTACCTCAACGCTCTCACTAAATTTGCAGCCACTTGTTCCAGTTACTGTATTATATCTACATTTGCTATATTTTACAGGAAAACGATAATGCATGATTTAAACGGATGCAAATCAGAAAAAAAATGAATAAATAGCTATAGTTTTCTGTCTCCTCGCTCCTTTGTCGTAAAACAAAAAAAAAGAAAAGCGTTAGTTCCCTGCGACCTTGGTGAGCTGGTCGCCGACCGAGCGGTGGTAGCCGATGTAGCGACAAGCAAACAATGTTCTCCAATAGTTATCTGATTTTAATCTCATAACTAAGGAAAAAACTACGGTGCTGTCGTTTACTTTGAGGTTAAACTGTCTTACTAGGCAATACTTTCTGAATACAGAAGCCCTTTCTGCCAGCCGGCGGGACCATCAGGGTGCGTGTGTCAAGGAGCAATAGTGGCGCTTTACGTCAGCTGCGTGACGGCAGAGTAGTTTACTGTTCCTGCTTAGCCAACGCAACGCACAGGTTCCGAGCAAACAGTTCGTGACCCGGCCTTCGCTAGAATATGAGGGCATTCGAGATTTTTTTAACTTTTTTAGCAGTTGTTTCTTTATCGCGAAAACTAGGAAGAAATTGCCACTGCTGATTTCTCAAATTGTGCCCCATTCGATTTAGAGAGACTGCGAAATGTCATGTTGATCCGCAAGCACACACGCCGCGCTGGCTCAGTGCTTAAGGCGCTCGGCTACTGATCCGGAGTTCCCGGGTTCGAACCCGACAGCAGCGACTACGTTTCGATGGAGGCGAAACGCAAAAGGCGCCCGTGTACTGTGCGATGTCAGCGCACGTTAAAGATCCCCAGGTGGTCGAAATTATTCCAGAGCCCTTCACTACGGTACCTCTTGCTTCCTTTTCTCTCTCAGTACCTCCTTTATCCCTTCTCTTACGGCGCGTTTCAGGTGTCCGCCGATATGTGCGACATTTCATTTCCCCGAAAACAAATTTTCATTTTTTTCCAAGCGCTATTAGTTTGGTTTTTCGTTTTGAGGTTTATTTGGCGGCATATTTTTGCATGCCTATTTAATTTTCAATGTTCACTTTTCTCTCATTTCACGCCGTACTTATTGCTTTGGGCCACCGCGATTACTAAAATAAAGAGCAAGCAAATATCGCAAGAAAACTACCCACCCACAGGAGAGGAGAGAAGGTACCAGAGTCGCCAATATACCAAAAACAGTTTAAAGCGGACGTGGGCAAAAGGATGCTGCTATTAATCGCATCAAAGGCGGGATATTAGCAAGGAGTAGGGGCTTGGTGTTGGTTTCCAACTATTGATATCACGATAAAATAAAAATATAACAAATGTCTCCAAGGTCCCAGAACGATCGTAGCTGGCATGCCCACTTCTTGCAAGTTGTCTTCAGAACTATGCACAAGCATCAGTCTAGCAGTTTACGCGCACTACCTGCTGTCAAGCTTATGGCGAGAAGCTCCGGTGGACTTTAGTGTTGCGGCGACGAATGCAACCGTCCCATTAGAAAGCCATTCTGCATCCAGCTGTTTCGGATCCTACTAATGTTAGCGCAACAAGTGTTGCCTCACAGAAGCGATTCTAATCTAAGTCACTGATAACACGTCCGGTCTTCCATTACTTGCCATCGGTGGCGCTGTTCTCATCGTTTTTTTCTTTTTTGCGCGGAATGACGCGCGGAGAACCTTCCCCGACACGTTTCCCCGGAGGAAACGTGTCAGGAAACGTGTCGCAACTTGCGTTCACCCCCTGGGTTGGAAGATGCCGTCTTCCTACGGATGTTGAGCGCGCTGGTGCGGATGTGTTGTATGGTGTTCACGTGCTTAATATTCACCCAGGAAGGGAAAAGCGTTGGCGCTAATTTCGTTTTCTAGAGCGAACTGCTTATCAACGCGTAGCGTTAAGAAGCCCGCGTCGCTGAAAATGCGGTATCGTCTTTGGTGCCGGGAACTTCGAATAGGAGCGAAACATCGACGAAAAATCCCCAGAGAACCAACCAAGGAGGCAGATGGGCCACCTACGTCACGCAACGATGTGGCGTCATGACAACCTGATCAACGGAATGAGAGCGAACTGCTCACTCTGGAAGGTAGCAGTTGAATTAATTATTGGTCGCGAGAGGTTGCTCGGGAAGAGAAACTTTTGTCGCACAATCCCCACCGGTGGCAGTACCTGCCACCGCAGGGCAGTGGCGCATCCTTTAAGCGCTACACCGCTGCGCCAGGTATGGCTTGAGGACTGCCACCGATCTATGAATGCTAAGTAGAGAGTCGCCAATTTTGAATAAATGGCCATTAACGCTATCGCGTCATGCCTTTAAGGCGGACTTTAAATCTCCCCTGCGACATTTTGCTCCAAATAGGAGCCCAGTTGTCAGTACCCCTCGCTCGACAATGACAGTCGCCTTGTTTTGCGGATCACAAATTCTGAGCACTTTTCTTTCTAACCGGTCATATTAGCTTTAATGAACCAGGAATCATGAAAACCGTAGACGAAGGAGTGCTTAAAATGATAAAAAATAATGCTAAACTTAAAATAAAGATGTTTTTAAGGACGCCCTGCTCCGATTATTTGAAAGCGTCCAAAAATGAAGAAACAAAACGATTTGCACTCAGGTGAGACAAAAGCAACAGCATTTGTCATCACTTTTTTGAAACTGTTCAAAACAAAACGAAGTAATGTGGTAGAAGTTAAATCAACTAGTCTATCGAAAATCCCCCATTCCGAGTACACATGAACTAATGGTGAACGACAAACATGTAGCTGTTCAACAATGACCTGATGAATTTCGCAAACTATCTTGACAACAAGGTTGCTAGTGCTCACTGTGTGAATGCATTAGGAAATACTACTAGGAACTCGAAGCCTAACTTTTCTGTTCCTTGTTAAAGTAATTTCTGTGATGCGTTTTGTTCATTTCGTAATAGGTCTGCACATAACAGCAAACAATTTTAAGTCAGGTCTGTTAACGCACGTTTTACTCGCTTGTACCCCACTGCAAATAAATAGTATTTGCATTGCTGCTTTTTGTTTGGTACCCGCCTGCATCTTTTTATTTCAATTTTTTCCCATCTCATATTACCTCGTACACCAGGTCGCAGTGTCCATAAATTAAAAAAAAAATCTTTCAGATATTTACATATAGCTCTCTCTACAGATGTATTTCTGCCAAAGGTGCACATTTCTAATGTAACGATCGTTTTCATGGGCGGAGATCGGAACAATTTATAAAACGCTCCTCTTATCTCCCTGCTACCGATCTTTTCAAATCGAGTTGGAAAAATAATCCGTGCCCAAATCACTAAATATGTTGAAAAGCACAAATTGTTAACGCGGACAGATTTTACTTTTCTCAAATAAAAATTCACGGAGGTAGCACTACTCACTAAGAAAGGAATTAAACTAAAACTGTTTAAAGAAAAAGAAACGGTAGTTGGTATATACATACATTATTTGAAAGGTTTTGATTATCCAAATCTTATCTCATTATTAAAAGAATTTCATATATGTGGAGTGAAAGACTATCTACAGTACACTTAACTTCATATTTCCAAATTTGCATGCAAAGTGTTTCAACACTACCTGCAAGCCTCTAGACAGCATTCTTGGGCGGCCACACCTATTTAACCTACACGTAAACGGCACCACTAAAGATGGATCCCTTGCGCAATTTTTATCCTGTGCAGACGACCCTAACTTATTTTATTTTACCACGGTAACCTTCAATCATTACAGGCTGATGTTAACAAGGTCTTTCAAACCTCTACCAATGAAGTGGAGAGAACTCCCTCGAAATATACATTACACAAAAGAAGCAAGCTGTTATTTGCACTCCAAAGCAATCAAGAACACCGCACGCCTTAGCTATCAAATTATAATATCAAAAAGGAAATATCGTCGCTGCAGGTAATACACTGGACGAATATCTAAGCAAAAACACGCCATGGGCCTCTCATGTAAATCATGTTATGACAAAAATATCCAGATCGCGCGAAATTTTAAGGGAATTCCACTCATTCCTAACAAAAGCTGCAAAATTGCACGTATACAATAATGTGACCTTTTCACCTATACGCTATTGTTTTCTTGATTCGTAGAAAACAACCCTCACTTAGCTAAATCACTTATATTACAGAAAAAAACGCATTCGTCATTGCGTATGGGTATACCTGCAAACCCACTTAGGTGAATATTTGATCCGGTTTATTTAAATAGTAAGGGAAAGTAATCAATGGTTGCATAAATTGGCATAAAGGCAACTTCAGAATGATCAGGAAGAACTAAAGTCCATAGCACAGTTAACCAGGTCAACATGAGTGCGTGGCGCGCATTTTACATAACATTGGGAAATTTCTTATTTATAGAGAAATTTCAGTCAGCAAATGCTACATCATTCTCTTCCAACATTATTACACAACCTTGAACACAAGAAAGTTGAAATTAAAGAGAGTACCATCTCGAAAGTTCAATTTTTATTTGCAGCAAATATCAGGCAGCTGAAAGTGATTAACACTGCAAAAATTATTTCCTATTCTTCTATTAAACCGATGGTATTTGTAACTATGCATATGTGCTTTGTGTTGTGATTAAGGACCCCTTCTGTCTTCTTCCTTTAGACGTACATACGTACATATTACAGATTTTTATACATTCTGCGATATATTTTGAAAGACGTATATCCTATTTTTTGGTTTCTATGCCTACACCGCTTGCTTGGTTCTGTAAACTCCAAGAGTACATACATGTTTTACTGGAATTACAACCTGTCGTCTCTCTATGCCTAGAAAAAGGAGCTCTCGCACGCAATCAAATGAACTTGGTTCAATTTTTGTTTCAGCCTTTACGTGTTTTCACAAAAAATAACCTTAATTTGAACTTGAATCGAATCACACTCAGGCGTTGTATACACCTGTTGTTAAGAAATCTTGTTAGCCATAGTGTATAAATAATGTATTGCATAATATTACACCATATTCTTTGAAAATGTCGCAGATAATTATACCTCTTTCGGGGTTGGTATTTGCGCTGAGTGAACTTCCTTTTTATGAGCGGCTTTTTATGGTAAGTCTGAAACAATAATGTCCCACAACTGCCTGAGAAGAAGCTAGCATTAAATTTTTAATGAATAAGTAAGTAAGTCAAAAAAAGGGCTATCATTTTTTTATTGTAACAGTGCTACAATGCGGGCGTGAACATGAGGGCAACGAGCAGAGAAGCTACAGGGGAAAGAGCACGGGTTCTTGCACAATCGCCGTGCAGGTATAAAATAACAAATCTTCCCACTAGATTATATACTATCGCTACCACCATCAGCGCTGACCAGCTGATTTCGGTGATAATGAAGCCCTGTTGGCACCTCATCCAGGGACGAAAGGCAAACTTCAATAGAATTGGAATGCTGTCTTCATATTTCTTTTGGACGGATGTTCAAAACAGGTAGCGAAGACAGACTGGATTCGTGTCGAGTCGTGTGCCTGCTCTCAAATTCTCATAAAGAAGGAAACATCTCTATTCTCATCTCGTAGGCTACAACGTGACACCAACAAAACAAAAGATAATTTTTAAATTTTGTGAGGCATGCGGCTCATCAAGAGGGAGAAGGATTCCAGGCAGGCAACTCAAGTCGCATCGGCCGCTCTCTTCACTGTGTTTTGGACCACTAAAAAAGTACATCTATGAAAAGCCTTCATGTGCATAGATATTATGGAAGGAAATCTAAATGCATCTTTATAGTATTTTGCGTCTTAAAAACGCAACTCTTTCTTGTTATGATGCTATACCTTTCTGCTCCGAAATAGATCATTTATTATTCAAAACCTCGCACAACAATTTTCCTGGATGCATAAAGCCCTTAAAACTGTCAATTCTTTGCATCCTCTACAGCTACAGATTTGGAAGAGAAATTCATAGGGAAAAGGAGCCAAGGAGTTTGACTGTGCTTTGCGTTATCAAGGATATAAGCATGAAAGTCTTTGCAATAAAGAACACGAATACTCTAAATCAGAAGAAGTTTTCGCGCTTTCTTCCAGAAATCAGAACTAGCTGCCAAGGCGGAGACTCGGAAGAATGCCTTTTCTACGCTGGTAAGGATATAAAACTGCTGCGTCAAGGCGAATTAAATCGGTCTCAACTTCCTGCGCTCCTCCAGCACTCAAGAGAGCCGGCACAGAGCATAGGAGATAGTCTAGACATAAGCTTCCAGGGTCACTTAGAAGAAAGAATGCTCGTATCCAAAGAATCAGTCAACAAATGCTGAAGATCCAAAATAAACCGGCAAGGCCTGGCAATTCGAATGGTGGAATGGGGCGCGGCAGCTGCAGACAGCCTTATTGTGGTCGCTATGGCTGCGCCCTCAGAAGTCAGCTTGATAAATATTGAACACTCTCTTTCTTAGTCTCTTAATATACATCGCAGGTTTCGGAACACTTGGATATTGGGCATTTTGGAGTATGGCTTCGGTTTTGAGTCCCTATGGGCTCAGACGAAGAGCGAAAGTTTTGTTGTTTTTGTCAATCTATGTTGAGTATTCCCATTGAACCTATGCCTAGTTCTTTTTTGTTCTGCTTGATTACAGCCAGTACCTCAATTTTTTATTGTGTTTTTCACGCGTGACGCAATCACGTCATTCCGCGACGTCTTTGATCATTTTCTCCGCTTCCTATTACGTTCGGAATAATTCAAAACGTCTCAGGGACCCTATCAAAATTTGCGCTGTAGTCTCGAATTATACTAAGTTCAAAAGAGGCCATCATTCTGATTCCAATGGCTACCGAGTGCTTGTATTGTTATCGTCGTAACCTATCTCAGTTTCTATTGAAAGAATCGCCTAAGCAAAGAGCTGCGTTTTCAGTCTCTCGGAGCTCCTCTCTGGCTGAGTGTCATCAGCACTATTAAACAACAGTGCTTTGTATTTCTGATTTATTGTGTTGGATATAAGATTCAATACCGCAGGGTATGGTTTTCAGCACTATACTCGAGCACTTACGGTGTCGTTGAAGCTAGCAAGGTCCTCTGAGGTGAGGAAAATACTGATCTTCTTTTTTAACAGATTTGGAGCTTCGAGAATGTCGTTAAGTACCCCATTACAGGGCTCAAAAGTAGACTCTATGGCTCCGAGATTTTAGACAACCCGG